>JAOEHX010056795.1:0-14964 GCA_025448015.1 Bolborhynchus lineola
GGCGCAGAAGAGCGGAAGTAATCCCTGTCATATGTAAAGACTGGTTGGGGAAATTGGTTTTTCACATCTCAATTAGCTTCCCCTAACACTCAAACCTAAACATAAGCAGCATTATCATTATGTTCAGAAGCTAAAGGAAACAACAAAGTAAATCACTTATCAGTCGTTACAGCCACCATCTTCTATGACTTAATTAAATATGACATTACTTTCAAAACCATTCAGCTATAGATATATATTTAAATGGTTATAACATAATAATGATAAACACCAAAATCTTGCTCATTCACTGTAACAGTTTATTTTAGGAAGCTCAGTCTAGCAGGATGAACCTTGAATATACAGATTAATGCAAGGAAGGAAATTTTATGATGTCTGTTAGTTAATACAGAAGCCAATCTTATTAATCAGGGATTTACAGAGGGCTGTTTTATTAGATGTTAACCATAGCTTATGTTGACAATTGATTTTCATTGTAGGACAACCAAATTTATTATTTGTAACAAGATAAAGATAATTAAATTGACTTTATAAAGGTTACTATCATAAATGTTAGTACCTGTGAATAGCAAACATAAACCTGCTTTGGCAGCAAAAAATCAGTTAAAGTGTAGGTGCTTTCTTTCCCTTACATGTAATAGTCCCTGGACATTTTTAGCCTGCATTTTATTTTCCAGAGTTTATACCCACTCCTGTAAAAAACTGTTTGGGTTGAAGCCTCACTTTCAAGGTTGTTTTTTGTGTTTTTTTTTCCAATAAAACAGGATTAAGACATTTTAAAAGTTACAGAAGTTAAACAAAACAAAATATAGCACTAAGTACAAGTGTATTATCTGATGGAGCTATGCCTTGTCATTTCTCAAATTTGTTATTAAATTGTTAAGAATAATGTTAAAGAATATGTTGGGTCTATAATAGAAACTGACTTTTGCGAGAGGTATTAAAAATAGTCATTATTGAGGAAGGTTAATTTGGACCTTGCAAAAATAACAGTACTTGAAATTCATTTAATCTTTTTTAATCCTACTGTTTTTATAATATGTATCTCTCCATCCCTTAATACTACCCATCCATTTAAGTTTTTGAAAATATGGAATACCACTAATGTTAGAGACATTGGAAAGGTGCCTGAAGTGTCAAACCTAGTACATTCCTGAGCTTTGACAATGTGGGAGCTGTCTGGTACAAAACTAATTCTATCAGAACACTCATGGTACATTTTTGCTGTAATATTAATCTTTGGTTTCTAGTTCTAATTTGCCACAACATTATGAGCTTGTAACTCGTCATTGCTGCTGTGGTGTTTTGGACCAGTAATGAAAGTAAGGAGGGAGTACTTTAAGAAGGTTGTTTCACACGGTGAAGACTGAATATTTGATAAGTTGGTGGTCTTCAATGAAATACATGTGACTGTAGGATCTTTGTATTATGAGAGCTAATTGTGGTTAGTCCTTTCATGGTTTTGCAGCTTGTGGAAAGAAGGGTTAGCTAGACGGTGGAGTGCAGAGGAGGTAAGCAGCACATCACAAGAAGCTCTGTTTACCAGAGATGCCAGGCTGCTTGTTGCTGGGCTGAAGCGTAGGTGCCAACCCAGTGTGTCTGTTATATTCAGTTTATAATACGGCAAATCAGCTTGGTGCCCAGAGCAAAATGCACTGAAATCCTGTGTAACTTAAATTGATGGCTAATTTTACTATGGCATTGTTACTGGTGCAGCTTTCTCTAACAAAACAGCTATAAAATACTTTATGCCCACTGTATTTTTTGATGCTTAAAGAAGTTGTTCTTGTGTGGACACTTCCGATGTTCTGACCCTAGAGCTCCTTGCTGCCTGCTGCAGGAGTAAGTACAGATATTGCACTGCCAGGATTCAAGTATTACAGAGATATTTGTTATTTCTGTGACATTCCTGCTCTGTGAATAATCACAAAAATCTGGTCATAAGTACTTATCCACTCCAAATGAAAATGAGATGGGTGCAAACATATGGGTGTTGGAAATTCATGCTGCCATGCTTTGAGGGCTGACTACCATTGCTGTCCATCTGCCATGCCAACAAAAGCTGCTGTGTCAAAACACAGCCTGTGCATCTCTTTCTACAATGCCACGGTTTGGATCATGCATTCACGGAGCTAGTTACTTCCAAATGCATTTTCTGTGCAGAGAGACCTAATCTCAAACCCAGCTGGCGCTCAGTGTGGCAGGAGATGGGATTTCAGCACTCACCACTTTTTTCAGCAACTGTGGTTGATTTTGGTGGAGCTCAGAAGTCCAGGTGAAGCTTCAGTGGAGATTGTCATCTTTTTTTTTTTAGCTATTTTTGCCTTTTTTTTTTTTAGCATTTATGACAAATGCTAAATAAAACACATTAAATACATAGTAAGATGCTTCTCACTTGCCATTCAGGTAATAGTAATGAATGCTGGTTCCCAGAGCACGGATTTCCTCACTACAAAAGTCCAGTCTTACAAGGGGCTAATTCTGCCACAGTTACTTTAGTATAAATCAAGTAACAGGGTGAAAGATCAGATTTGCTGTTGAGTTGATAATGATGCTTGAAACCCAAAACCAATGTAAAACCCCATTTGGTCTCTATGGCCAAAAGATTTCATGGCATTTAGAATGGTTTGTCTAGGCAAGCCTGTTAATTAGGAAAAAAATAGGAAAAAAGGAAAAAAAGAGATAGTTTTAAAGATTAACTTCTTCCAATGACAATATAGTTCCTTATCCCATGAAAACAAGTCTTTACCTATTAGCTTCACTGCTCTAGACACTGTCTGAATAAAATGATAATCAAAACTATATATATATAAAATAAAAAAGTGTAGGTGATTACATCTGGAAAGATCAGAAAAATCTAATATACTTTAACATCAAACTTCTGTTTATTTTCTACAATTTTTTAATTAAAAAATTGCAAAATCTTAGTCATCATGTCTCGTTCTTTGATATACAATGTTTAGGTTACAAACATACCAAGAGTCAAAAAGCATTTTAAGTACAATTAAGAAAGTCAAGGGAACTTTTATATACCTTTAATATTTTGCAGGAAAAAAAGGAAACAATCCCATTAATTATCATTATTTTACAAAATCTAACTTTGTGCCACCTGAAAACTGATAATCTCCTCATAAAGTGTGAGAAATCTGGAACAGTTTTCAGAACTCACAAAAATGGCAACTTGTTTCTAACTTCTTCACTGACAAGAGACTTTTTACCTAGAGTACTTGTGTAGCTGTAATGTGCCCTCTTTTTGGTAGTTAGACCCTTTGCTAAGAACCAAAAATTATTTTAGAAGTGTTCTGAACATCAGGATTTAAACAGTCACTTCACTCTGTTCATATCTTTAACATTTTCAAGGTTGAGCATAGCAAGACTGCCAAGAGAAAGATTGTGTTCAACCTATAAGAAAAGCCTACTCTACTAGGTGGTCTGCATCTCACTTATAATACTACTTCACTTAAAGCCTACTGATGCAAAGCTTAGCATGATTTATTGTTACTTAACTTCATAAAGTAACCATGTGGGTGGGCATGCAATTTACAGAGCGTTGCCCTCTACCATAAAATGTAGGTTCTAACAGGGAAAAAGAGTAGTCAAATGGTTGTAAACACTTGTTTTAAAAGGATATATTTACCAATCGTGTATTTAAAATTTTATTTCTTTTTTACTGTTTTCAATGCTCTGAAACATTAAGACTTTCTTTTTCCCTCCTTCATTCTCTTTTTAATGGAAAAGGAACATTAACCTTTATTTTTCCAGTTCCTTATATCTTTTTATCACCACAAAGAGTTACAGGCTTCATTTCCTCTACCCATTTAACAGATGATTGCAATGCTGACTGACAACAGAAAAAAGAAAGGCAGAGCCTAGCAACTAGGCACCTTCTTGCTCTTCCTAGCTGCACACAATTACTTCTGATACCCAAAATAAAAGCAGCCATAGGCAGCAGCCAGTCAGTTTTCTCTTTTCAAATAAACATTGCATCCCCCAACTACTCTGATACAGCAAGTGTCACAGCAACCGGATTTCCAGGAGGAAGCAGGAAGTTTCCTTTCCCTCATTTCCTCCTAACTGCTCATTTATCACTTGAAAAGCAAGCTGGTGGCTCTGCTTATGTGTTTACTGTAGCCTTCTTATTGCTCTCTTTGCATTCCCCCCTTTACCTGCATTTAAATTCCCGTTCTTCCTCGTTTCCTTTGTCCACATCATATTCATCCTAGCTGGGCTTTTTGTTAAATCAAGAGTTGTCCCACTTGACCACTAATCCAGAATCTGAAAATGCACATCAGAACACAACCATATACTACAGCCCCCGTCACCATAGCTCTCTCTCATGCTCACCTGTACTAATTCAGTCAGGGTACAACCTTGTTATTCATTCTGTGGAAATGGCTTCCTACTCTTACAAAGAATGACTTATAACCAGACATATTCAAACTATGCCATTTCTTCCCTCTGGATTAGACCTCTGAATCCAGTGGCTATATACAAGAAACAGCTCTTGCTTTTTCTTACCCTTCTTTTCTCTGTCATACATCATACAATATACCAAAACAAATTTACGAGGAAGAAATTCTTTAATGTAAGGGCAGTGAGGCACTGGAATGGGTTGCCTAGGGAAGTTGTAGATGCTCCATCCCTGGCAGTGTTTAAGGCCAGGTTGGACATAGCCTTGGGTGATATGGTTTAGTGGGGGGTGTCCCTGCTCATGGCAAGGAGGTTGGAACTAGATGATATTAAGATCCTTTCCAACCCTAACTGTTCTATGATTCTATGAAATAGGCATGGCTTTCTACTTTGGGTAATGACCGCAGAGTTGGGAACCTGGAGAACACGTGCTTGACAGAAAGCTTGACAACATGCTGATTTCCAAGTCCCAGTTAAAGGCCAGTACTTGAGCCTTGGGCTAACACTTTAATGTTAGAGCCATCTAGCGGGCAAAGAGACACGGACAGAGGAGCTGAGACAGGTTCTGCACCCAGATTTTTGGTCCTATTCTCCCTGTTGATGTGGCCTGTGGCCTTTTTTTAATATTTGCCAGTATTGCAAAAGAAAGAAAACACGACTCTGAGGGGCATTTACAAAAAAAATGAGAAAGCATGCAAGCAGACCATGAAATTCATACAGCTGTTAAAGCTCCAGGTTACAAGGAAAGCAACTTGTGCCTGTACCAGAGGAAACCAAACAGCTAGGGTAGAGGAGACAGTCTTAAAGAGGATGAAGCTAGGAAGCACAGATTCTGGCATGATTTTATGGGCATGAATCTCCTTGGGTACTAACTGTTCCAGTTAGTTTGTTTGTTCACACTGATCCTGTGAAAGCCTATAGGGAAAATGAAGTAGTAGGGTAAAAGGATGACAAGCCTCTCCTATTTGGCTTAGGCACTTCAATACAGCTGTGGGATCAACTTCTCTGGTTGAATTTTAGTTACCCAAATGATTTCTTAAAGCATCTTGGAAGATCATGCTAGTATCTAGCATTCAAAAGTATGTTGTAGAAGAAAACATATCCTAGGACCTGGAGAGTTCTTAGGTCTATTAAATTTCTGATGTCAGAATTTGACAGCTTCCAGTGTTTCAACACTTCTTACAACAATAGAAAGACTTGTTATATAGACTACTTGCCAAGATATTATACCCTACCTCCCCAAAAAAATCTGTATTTGTGTTTCTTATTAGTTTGAAAGGAAATGAATGTCTTCCCCTCCTTGTATCAGGCTGTTAAGAAAAAGCAATCAACTTTACCCTCAGAGGCAAAAGAAACAATAGTAGGAGGTATGGGTGTATCAAACAACTGATGAATGGTCTATCTCATGCTAGAGTTCAGAGAATTAGTACAAGGTCATACTCTAAATGATGCTTGGAGTATGCCCTTGAACCAATTCTCAAATCTGCAAGATTCAGGCAGCATAGGACTGCAGTGTGCTGTCTGCATGGTGTCCAAAGTGTCTAGCTAGTTGACATACCTGCCCAAATAGACACAAAGACCACCTATGTAAAGAACATCAACCTAAGCCTGCAAGCAAGATATGGAAAAATTGACAAATCTCCTAAATCAGACTTGACAACTAAGAATAGTGCTTCAATAATTATGTCTGCCACCCAGTGTCTCTTCCCACTCCCATCATTATCCTATTCACCTATTTTTTTGAAGCTTTTTTCCAATTCTCAGGTAAGCATAATGAGAACAACGGGTCAGATATTACTGTCAATTACTATAAATTCACTGTTATATAACATAGGAGCTGCATTTGTAACCAAGTTTTTGCATGTACTAATGTAGGCATCTACATCTTCAAAGAAATGCTGCCAGTTTACAATACATAAGCTCTGGTTGACATTGCATGCAAGGTAACACATAACAGCTGCAGGTTAAGATGAAGCTAATAACAGTGGGGTTCAAAACAAATGAACATAAAAAACCCCAAAATCTAGCAGTGAGACTTCCATATGCTGAAAAGGCACTGAAATAAAGCTATTGTCTATTATGAAACAGAGGAGAGAACCATCCTTTTTTGACAGCACCAGATGTATGACATAGATGCTAATGTTCTAGCTAAATTAAACATGGTAATATAAAACAAAAGTCGTGTAAGCTTGTTTTATTCTGAGGAAGGTACATATAACATTTGTTTTCCATGTATCAATGCTTTATTTGAAGTATCCCAGGCAAAATCAGCTACTTCATAAAAACAGGAATCAAACTAGAAAGCAGGTACAAAACCCAAAACCAATTTACAGTTAAACAAAATATAAAATGGTAGCTGGTAATGCTGACAAAGCATTTTACTTCATCCCTTTCTACTGTTTTAAATCTGAGAAAAGGATATCTTACTTGAGAACATAAAAGTCTATTTAACATACAGCACCATATTTTTTTTCCCCTGTTTTTTTTAAAAAGTCTGTTAACACTTTGTAAGCTATAGCATATAAAAAACGGAACAAAAGGAGGACATCTGGCAGGTCAATCTTTTGATCCAACTTTGCATCAATATATCACTATATACAGAGACTGAGAATAACCAAAGTTACGGCTCAGTAGAGAATTAATCTGCAGTGCATATATCTTAGTTCAGTGATCTTAAAGGCGGCTTAGATTTGGGAAGAAACTGTTCTGTCATATCTTCTATTTTGTTCTCCACTGTAGCTGCAGATTTGTTCTCTTTATCCTTTTTTTGACTCCTTTTGTGCTGGGATTTAAATAAAATGTCCAATGTTAAAATAATAAAAAAAAAAAAAAAAAAAAAACAAACCCCTAAAGACTACTTGCTCATGTACAATGCATTATATAGTGTTGGTAAAACTCCTGAAAGATATCCCTAAGTAGTAGATTTACCGAAGAGATTTATTGTCGACATCTGGAAGTTCAGCAGCTACTGAATCCATGATCATGATGGGTCCATGATCCATGACATGGTCCATGGAATCCATGATCCATGACAGGTAAACACACCACACACTCCCAAGCAAACACAGCAGGGCTATAGTTACATCGGTAGAGCAAGAGGCTCAGAAGGAAAGGACGTAAAACTGAAAACAAAACCACAACCCACCAAACAAACACTACCACCCAAAAAACCACTACCACCCTCAAAACCCAGTGAAGAAGCAAGAAAGCTAGCATTTCTGCCTGGCCTCTAAGAAAATACTCCGCATCTAATTTCAAATTCTCTACTAACACATGTGTTTATATCTAGTAAATTATGTCAGTGTTTTTCAAACAGGATTATCTGCTGAGAAGCTTACCACTGTCTGTCCAGCTTGCCAGAAACTTGCATTATTTTATCTGGTGTTAACTGTTACCAGAATCTGTTATTTTATCTCAAGTTTAACAAAGCATACTCTACAGGATTTACAGAAGTTGTTAGACTACACTAAATAATAGTAGGTGACTTTAGACTACAACACTATTTACAGAAAAATAATTTTCCTTCATTCTTATATTCACAGCTGTTCAAAGTATCTGTAGAAGTTACCTGGAAAAATGGAACACCACCATTTGCTTGGCAGCACATGCTTGCATCCACTAAAGATTTGTCACTAGCAAGGCTTTCACTTGCTTCTTGCAACCCTTCCTCTTCTTCCAACAGGTTCTAAATGCAGAAGTTTTCAGAAAAGTGTATTTAATGTACTAAGCATGATCAGACCTAAAAAAGCCATGACACTTCCATTTTTGAAAAACAGAAATGAAAGTCTCTAAATTATTAATGTCTTCCCTTATTTTTCAAGATACTGTTTTTGTCAAAAAGCTCAGCACATGTGGCTCCAAGTACCATGCAAAATACAAGTGCTGCAACAGCTCCAGGGTTCAAAGTCAACTCTCCACCAAAGGCATGACAAAACTCCTAAAGATGTGAAATACTCACTGAAGAGCTTCATTTGCCCTTCACACAAATACCTGATCTATATTATCCTCCACCTCTGTCACATTGTTCAGGACAGCATCAAGCTTTAGTTGTCTTTGCCTTGACTGCTCCAGCAGAAGTTCCCGGGGTTCTGTTCTCACAAGTGTGACTGGATAGAAGTAGTCTTTCCTCTGTGGAGTTGCCCCTTTAATGAAGATTGCACACTAATGAAAGGCACTATTAAACACTTTCAGCTTTAATGACAGATCCTCAATTTTACATTAACTTAAAGTCATGCTTTGTTCAGTCATAATTCTTTGCTGCATGAACCTTAAAAAAGATGTCAGGCTACTAGCTATATTACATTCCCATTGGCCTTCTCTTACAAATTTTGCAACTCAAATTACTTTCTGTATGACCATTCTGCCCCCAACCCACTTTAAATACCTGTTGGAAGATCCACTTTAAGATCCTCCTGAAGGAAATCATTAACCTGATTCAGACCACGCTCTGCTTCCTCATCAAATGCCAGCTTCTGCTTCATAAGTATTTCCTGGTCAACCTTTATCTTCTCAAGAAGGTCATTCAGTACCTTCTCTTCAGCAGCTTTTTGTCTACCAATATGGTTGTCAATTTCAGCTATGGCTGTATCACAGCTGTCTTCATTTTTCTGCAAACAAGACAAAAGCACAACTAGTAACACCAAGTTAACATTAAAGGTAAAGTTATGGCCTCTTTTCTAAGATGTAGTACACGATTAGCAACATGACTTGAAACGAAAACAACAGCGGCCTCAAATTGAGAAGTTTCAGTGCCAGTTTTACACACTCATTTCGAGAGCTATCTTCAGAAGAGATTCAGTTTCTTAGAAAGTATGATCATTTTAGAAAGCTACTCGTAAGAATAAAGATGATGCCATCTGGTTGAGACGAGATTTCTCATGCTTCTACGCACAACCCTGCACGGAATTAGGACATTCAAGTGAAAGTGAAAAATCCTACAAGCACTAGAAGCTTTATGCATTTGTGAGGAAAACAAATTTTTAGCCGTTCCCACTGAATGAAATGCTTTAAGTATTCTGTAGGTGTAACAGACACAGGAGGGTCTTGAGACAGCAAATACTTTCAACAATTAAGTTTTTCTTTCTGAAAGTTAGCAAAAAGTTGGATTTGCCTATTTCAGTATCCATTAGAATCATCAGGTAGTAAGTGAGGTTTGGGATGGAAATCTAAAATAAATAAATAAATAAAGGAGAAAACCACTTAGATAAGAGGCCAGAACTAGTAAACACTTAAAAGGAATGCTTTCTGCCATAATGTTAATCCACCGGACCAATAAAGTCATTTGCATCCTCCAGAATAGTCTGTATTTGATCATTGTGCAAATCTTCCAGGGGCACTACCAGCAGATAAAGCTTTAGAATTAGAAATGTACACTACCAAAAAGATTTAAAAACTCTCTCAAATTACAAACAGAAGTTACCTGCATGGGATTAATCAAAACACTATCTTATAAAGTTATCTGCATTTTAAGTTCAAAGCCTCAAATTAAGCTTTTGATTTTCTCTAATTGCATCTATTTAAACCAATTAAAACAAATCTGCTGTGACTAAAAAAACACCACTGCTTTTTTTTTTTTTTTCCTGACTGTAAGTGAAAACTTCTTTCCCCTACAAATTCTATAGAAGTTTTTCCCAGAATGTTGTATTAGGCTACAAATGACTATAAGTACCTTTTGTAAACACTCAAGTTGCTGTTTCTTGTCACTGAGGGACAATAGCTGCTGATTGGTAAAGTCAACTATCTGAGCAGTTATAAATTCACCCCATTTATCAGTATCCTGAGACACATTTTTGAGATTGGCGAGAAGTTGACAACAGTGGTCAGTGGACTTTTCCAGTATCATCTTGTTTTCAGCATTTATGGTCCTGAGGTCTTGAGAGAAATTATCCAGAGACGCAATAAATTTGCTGTGATCGGAAGTTGCACTGCTGACAAGGTCTGTAGTTTTTCTGCAACAACATGTTTGTAAGAGTTCAGAGATTTTGAAATGTGGAGTTTAGCACTTTCTATATGTAGAAATATGAGAAGCAGTGAAGTAGCACAGCTCTATCAAACCAGTTAATTATAATGTAGTTGCTCTATTTAGCAGATTCACAAATTGCAGCAGTTTGAGCAGTAGGTTTGTTAAGTCCCCTGAAAAAAGCCCAACGAAAAGAACAGACAACACAATCACAAACTAAAAACAACTTTCTCAAGGCCTTAGTTACTCAGTCTGCAACTGAATGAAGCATGCTGTAATAGATGCACTATTATACTTCAAGCTAACCCTTTATGGTACGAAGTTCTGAATTCCAGCCATACTGAAGGCAGTTCATCAGCATATTGCTCTCAAAACCATGGTCTCTTATCTGACATGTGCTCAAGAGACAAGTTTCAGGAAAAAGCCTTGTAGAGCTACCTTTTACTCTGGGGAAAGGTGAACTATGATCTATATTCTGTGGCAGAACATAGCTCCAACATACAGGTCTTGTCCAGAAGAGTTTATAAGCATATATATATGAAGAAAATCTAATTTTGCAGTCTTCTTCATACATAATTTTATCTCACATTAGTATACATTAAAAGTAATCTGCTCCTTACAGGTGAACATTTTCTTGTACAGTAGGGATGGTGGTCTTCAAGCTTCCATTTTTTGCAAGTACATTAGCTAAGTTCTTCTGAGTCTCCTGAGCAAAAATGTCAAGCTGGCTTTGCAGTAAGGACATCAACTGAGCTGCGCTCTATTGAAAAAAAGCATCAGACATTTCACTGTTATTCTGCACTTCTTAACATTCTTACAGTATACTTGAACATTTTTATTAAAAATGCACCAAATAAAAAGCTTTGTTGTTTTACAATTTGTGTAGAGAAGATATAAACACTTATATTTTTGGAAATACATGCAAAACATATACTGGACATGCTTAGAGCAATGGTACATTTTTTTGTTACCTTCCTATACAAGCTTCTTAAAGCAGCCCATCAAAAGCTGAAAAGAGTTAGATATCAAGTTACTATCCTAAGAGCTCTCCTGAAACAAGTACAACAGTTTACTGCTACAAAGAGTTTAAATCAAAACAAGGAATCACATTTGGTGTTAGAATTTCTTTGCATGGTAAGGCTACCTTTGTATGTGCCAACCTCGTCATTTCCACTTCTTCTTTTAAATTCTCACAATCATTCTGAAGCTGAGCAAAACCACTGGCTGTTTCTTCTCGTAATTCTTTCAAAGTGAGAGAAAGATCTTCAAAGAAGGTATCAATTTCCTTTTTATGACCCTCCATCTTTGAAAGAAGGTTTTATTAAGGTTAGATATTTGTCTGTTCGTAAGAACTGGATACTTTTCTCTAGCATAGTTTATACAGAAATTGTCAAAGGCACTAATAAACTACTGTGCCCAAAAGGTGGAAAATAACACTTGGAACAATCTGAAGTGACACATTGGAACTTGGTATGGGCTTTTCCAAACACAAAATTTGGCATGTGAGATAGACAAAATAGGAAGAAACAAATAAGGTACTTGTTATGACAAGAACAAGAAGCAAGAGCTGGTAAGCCCTTCTGTTGACGAAATTGAGCTATAGCAGTTAAAACTTCTGAGTTGGTTATTCTAGACTTCTAAAACACAGGAGAGACTATATTGAGGATATTTGTTACATATAGCTTTAAGCATCCATGTTTTACCATTCTTACGTAGCATTTAGATGAGCAGTTGTGCCAATATATGTAATAAACAAATATACCACATTTAGAAGTAGAAAAAAAGCCTGAAAGAAAGAGCTGAAAGGTAGGACTCATGGGACAGGATAAAATGATAAAAGCTGGACCAGAACTGGAAACACTCTGACACGCTGCAGAAAAGCCACTAAAGCGTTATCTGTAAATTAAATAAGAGTACAAAAAGAGAGATGACATATGCCTTACCTTGTCAACCACAACAGAGTACTTCTTCATGTTATTCTGAAACTGACAGTTTAGCCCTAAGGCAAATTCTAACATTGGTGTCAAGCTATTTAATGCTCTTCCTAATCCAGATGTATGTTCCTCCTAGGAGCAGCAGGGGGAGAAAAAAAAAAAAAAAAAAAAAAAATTAAAGGATATTTTCTCCCAAAGAATTCTTATTTAACCTTCATGCAAGGGGACAAGTTTGTTGAGGGCTAGCAAGACAGTGTGTTTCACATCTAGCAGCTTGTCCCGTAAGACAGCCATGAGCCTGCAGACTGAAAATTTGGTGTCTTGCGTGCAAATAGGATTTTGGTCCTAGTTAGGGCCAAATATAGGAGACTGAATACAGGTTGAACTCCTGGAGACTGCAAATTGCAAATACTTGAAGCCAGGCTTTTGTGGATTTTATTTTTTTTTTTTTTTTAAATATACAGTGCAGCTTAAGGACTGTTTTCTTGCTAACTCATTTTCACAGGAATTCTACTTTTCTACACTACTATTTGTCATTCAACATCAAATAAGCTTTCCAACCACCTGATATCAGATAACTGCTCCTAAATCTGTTTCAAAATTCTTTTAAAGGTGATGTAAAGCATTTAGAAATTATAAAGCTAAAAGCATCTCTTCCTTTGAGTCTATAATCACCTGTGAATGTCCTCCACTTCTACTCCTCCCCACGTATCTCAAAATGTTCCATCAGATTATGTACAGGTAGGAAGTCTCATGCATTTTAACACAAGACAGACACAATTCCTTTTTCTCCTAATTCCCCTTCTACCAACAGGGTGTAGCTAGATGGATGTCCTACAGGGGCAGGTGTGTCAGCAAAAATAATTAGCTAACAGTGTTCACATGTGTTGAGTACAACTACTTCCACATCAAAGTCTTATTTCTGTCTAAAAAAAGTTGAATAAACATCCTTAGCAAAAGCATCTTCTCAGTGTCTGCCTCTGAATACCTGAATGCTGCACTACAAATCCTTTATTGCACAGTGTTCTTAGTGACACCAATGGCCAATTGACATCAAGATGAAAGAATATAATGTGTCACTGTTCATTTCAGCATTTTAGGAAAACTGATAGAAAAAGTGTACCTTGAAACATCATGCAAGAAATTAAGTACCTTCTCCTGGAATCATTAGGTAAAAAACAAAAGATAAATTTCAGCATCATATAAAACGAAAATAAAAAGTTATTACAAAGTAATTATATTTAGTCAACTAAATAAACAGAATGGTATTATGTCGGTTTCAAAGGTCCAGGTGTTCTGTAATCTTTCCTATTGAAGTCAGACAACTTAAATTTATGACAGCTGATGACTTAATACAACTTTAATACTCGCAGTGCGTTGAAAACTATTTTTGTCATACACAAAAAAGGCCATTCTGTGTCCATGTGCAGACTCCAGGCATGTTCAGATGAAGAGAGCTGGCTTCTGCCTGGGGCATATTTCATTACTTAATCTGAAATCTGTTAAAATGTAGGAATATATAGTAAAATCTCACTGCCAAAACACAGGTATCTGTATTTGGAAAGCTGACTTCCCTGAGTTCTCAAACTTTTATACAACAGGTTCCTTTTACTGCATGTTGTAAAGTCTTGCACAGTTTTGCTCTTTTATATACTAACCATAATTTCATCACATACAGATAAGCAATAAAGGGTTTTTTTTTTATAAAGACTGCATAAAATCAGGGTCCTCCACAAGGTACACTGGAATGCACATCTAGTCTGCTTTACTACTGCCAGCCTAGACAGGATGAGATTTTATAAGGATCTTAAAAGGAAAGGAGATGACAAACTGTCAGTGAAAGCTGAACAAGATAATCTTTTCGGGAATTCTTAAATAAATACATAAACTGAATCTTCAAAAAATGTGGGAAATCTTCATAATGGGTTTATCACAAAAGTCAATTTAGTGAACGGGAAAACGAACTGGACAAAAGTGCCCGACAGAAATCTGAACAAAACTTGTCCCAGAGCTAAACAGCTGCCTACCCATACCTGGGCTATATTTCTTTACTATTTTTAACAATGAACGGCAAAGCAGGGAAAGTCAAGCACATTTAACAAGCAAGCCTCGCTTGCAACTTTTGGCTTCATTGACTAAAAAGCTGAAAGTGTCAGAGAAGGCAACCGTGTAATGGCAGTCAGGAAGAATGCAAATAGCAGCTCCTTACCAAGATGTGCAGTAACGCAGCATTTCTGAGGTAGCACTATGCAGTTACAGGGAGGTGGAAAAGAGGAAGAAAATCTTGAAGAGTCTGCACCACTGCTGAGCCCCAAAAGCTCCTAAAAACTTCTGTGGCCTGAAGCTGTGGAGGCCGCTTACCTTATTGGAATGAGTCTCATTGGAGTACATTTAATTTAAGTCCCTGAAGTTAACACCATTAGAAGACACACTTCCTTGTTGATTAAAAATTAAACACACAAGTATTTCAAAGCTTTTGAAATAACTTATAACTAATGAAAGACTAATTGCTTCACTACATAGCTTCATATAATGATGTATAAAAAATTGGTGTCAACTGTCTTATGTCAACTTTTGCATCAGTTAATTACATGTTTTCCATCAGTCACCCATAGACACAATTAAAACACGAGAATATTCTTATAATTAGTTTTCTGGTTT
>JAOEHX010056797.1:0-17844 GCA_025448015.1 Bolborhynchus lineola
CACCGCGTCCGGGAGAGTTATTTGCCGGGTTTGGTTTGGTTAACTCCGCAAAGCCCAGGTCGGCGTATGCTCCACAGGTGCTGATTACTTGGAACGTGGTATCTAAGGGCTGAAAACCTTACTCTGTGTATTGAGGGCTGTAGGCTCAATTTCTCATTACTTTGTCCTCATTTCTTTTTGATAGTGATTTTTCTGCTGCAAAATTTCACCATGCTGAAAGCGTGACTGGTAGCTCACTGATTTTTAAAATTGTATCTTATAATACCCATTCTTAGTTCACTCTTACTAAACCTATGTTTGGGTGCCAACTTTTCTAGAGATTCACTTGGGCACACAAAGGCTGGGCTTGGATGTTGATGAGCAGAGTGTTCAGGGCTCGAGTGCAGGGTTTCTTCTCACTGTACGTAGTGATTGCAAGTATACCCACTCTGTGCACTGGCAATTAAATGGCACTGGTTTTGTTATGGGGGATAGGATGGCAGAGTCGGTGTGGTGCCACATCTGTCATCAGCCTTGCTTCTTTCCTGTACTGGTAGGCCCAGATAAGTGTTCAGTGGGTGCAGCCATCTCACTAGGACTAATTCCATGTTCTCTGATCCTGTACCACTGCCTACTGCTTTCAAGTCTTCCTGTACAGAGAAGACCAGTCCTCTGGAGTAAACAACTGGGGAAGAAAAGACAAGAGCTTAAGTATGGCATTTCTGACACTGTTGTAATATTCTGCCTTCCAGCTGAGTCAGAGAAAAGCTGTCCATGTGTGCGAGTTAAAAGATACCTGGGGAACAGTGACAGCAGTGGGTGACAAGATCTGTGTGTACCAGTTATGCTGTTCCCATAGACACTGTAATATTCCCTTTATCTGTCCCCTGCTATGGTCAGGGAGCAAAATGGGAACAATAATGGGTTTTCAAGAAGCAGCACTGATAATTAGAATTATTTCTGATTTGCAATTGGGATACTTTATTTAAAGGGTAGAGTTTGTGGAAAAAAACCCAGAAATTATTACAAATAAGTACAAAGGCAGAACTAGGCTTATATAAACAATGAAAGCCAGGGGTAAACCAGATTGTACGCTGGGCAGCCAGCTCAGTAGTTTCCTTTCCACTCTTGTGCTGCTTCTTCATCCTGTACTTCTACTTTCTGCTTATCACACTCTTTTGTTGCACCTTAATTTAAAGTAGTCTTTGGCACTGAGATTGAATGATTCAGGTCCTTGTGCTCATCAAAGTAAAGAAAGCTTCTGGTGACTGGAGGGTTTTTCCTATATGCACAAATCTAGGTAGTTTCTAGGAGCAGAACTGGTGTGAGATAGCTGAAGGGGCTTCCTCAAAGCTTCTGAGGTGTGGGATGCTGGAGAGCAGATGAAGCTTCTTTCTTGAGGGCTGCTGCAGCAGAGCAATTGCTTGATGCTTGAAGCCTTAGGCCTGCAAGAAAGATGCAGTAGGACTTTGAGCATGTAGGACTAGAGCAAGAGATAATGGTTCTAAATTGGAAGAGGGTAGATTTAGATTACTTATTAGGGTGAAATTCCTTATTGTGAGGGTGGTGAGGCACTGGCACAGGTTGCCCAGAGAATTTGTGGCTGCTCCATCCCTAGCAGTGTTCAAGGTCAGGCTGGATGGGGCTTTGAGCAATCTGGTCTGGTGAAAGGTGTCCCTGCCTGTGTCAGGCGGTTTCAACTGAGTGAGCTTCAAGGTGCCTTCCAACCCAAACCATTCTATGGTTTCAAAACAGTACAAATTTTCTTTCTCTGGCTGTCTTTTTGAGAAAGAGACAGTGGTTGCACTGTGGTGGCACCGCAGATAAAATAAAATTACTCATTCAGATAAAATAAAATTACTTATGTATCCTTCATGTTTGCAAGAAAGAGTAAGCTTTCTTGCCCTATCGTATGTGTCTACACATGCAACTCATTTTGTGACACTGCTGACTTGTTATTCTGTGTTCTATTACATTTTCTGGCTAATAATTATGGGATATTGTCGTGGTTTAGGTTTTTAATGATATATTTGTATCGTATCACTACCTCAATTCCGAGCGTGTCTAATACCCATTTACGCCGAAATGAGGAGGTGTTAATGCTGTCGTCGGTTCGGCGCTGTCTCAAGCTCTGCTCGGTGCCGCCCCGCGGTGACAGCTCCCGCCCCAATTTGCTCTTGGTGCCGGGAGTCGGAGGCTGCCCGCCGCTAGTGCCGGGGAAGGCCGCTCCGCGCTTCTCCACTCAAGTATCAATGCAGCAGTGAGGTCAGTCCAGCATCCGAGCTAAGCCATAGGTTTCCTTTGCGACTTTAGTTGTTAATACTTTGTTTGAAATGGATTGGAAGGGTAACCAACAGTGCACAAATAGGAAGACTTCACTAGTTAAGCTCCTAGCAAAGCTCTTGTGACAGTTAAAAAGAAATAGGTAAGAGATGGAAATTTCAACAAAAAGTTATTATAATGGAAGCTTGATCTTAACTGTGGCAATTTTCTAGGATAGAAAATTTGCAGTGGACAGTAGAATTAACAAAACCTTATGCTGATTGTATCAGAGATGTATTAGAAGCACATCCTATGTCTCAGGTTGTTTCTTAGTTTAACTGTGAGGTACATATATGTAAATCCCATAAAATACATGTTTCAATGTCAGAGCGCAGAGATTTTAAGAACAGTGTCCTTCAGAGATTAAATGTAAGATAGCTGATTACTTGAGAAGATTTTTTTTTTAATTTTAGCAAGGTGGATGGAAATATATATATAGCAGAAAAGAATATTTGTGAATTAATTCATATTTATGATTTGTAGAATCATATTAACTGTGGTTTAGTGTTTATTCACAGCTGTTGTTTCTACGTCTGCTTGATGGTAATAGTGTCAGACACATGGCCTATGCAGAAGACCTTCCACGTAAAGGTCAAAATCTTGACTCAGTAGCTGGGATAATAGGAAATAGAACCCTACCTTCCCTATTTGATGAAGAATAGCTGTGTAATTGTTCCAGACAGACTGCTGCAGTGGAATTCCTTACTTAGCTCTTCTGAATCATGTTGTAACAGAGGGAAGAGTACGGAGCATAGGGAGCCAAATTCAGTTACAGAGATGTATTAATGGTAGTCAGAAAGATTAAAAACACTGACAGGCTTGGGCTCCTGATCTGTTCCTGTGTTTTGTAATTGTGCACCTTTTAGTGAAAGAGGTTGGTGTGCTGCTCCTTAGCTTCCAATTTTATCTTGTGTAGTTCAGCTGAAGGTGTTCAGTTGTGTATTAATTAAAGAAACTGTGCCAGAAAGTACAGGCTCTCAAAGAAAGAACAGAAGGGGCAATTGGACATGGGAAAATGCAGAACAGGAAGAAGTGAATCAAGGAACTAGACAAATAGGATTTATTTTTTTTTTCCTCTGTAGTTTAGAAATAACCAAGATATTGGTGTCTGATCTACTATCGCTTCATTGTCATAAATTAGGTGAGAGAATAGAAATTACCAGATGGTCTGAGTCACAGACAGTGCAGAAACATATTTTTCTTTTTAGGTAAGTTTGAAAAGCACAAGAGGAATTTTGAATGGTTTAAGGCTCATGATGAATTTTCTGTAAAATGACAAGGATGGTATCTGCAGATAAGTGCACCAGGATAGTGATTGATTTTCGAGGGCTTCAGAGACAATGGAGCAAGTCTTTCACTGCCCACTGCATTTGCTAGAAGATGCAGCAGGACAGAACACTGATTGAAAGTTTGGGTTGACAGTTTATCTTACTTTAGTGTTAAGTTCATTTGCTTGTGCTTGAGGATAGGTTGGGGAGGCATTTTTCTCAGATTGGATTGCTTATTCTTTGTTGTCTCTGCTTATTGGTTACTGATAACTGTGCTTCTGTTGCTGAGCATAATACCTCTGACTTATTAGGAAACTGACATTGGTCATGTCAATAACTTATATTCGATTTCCTAAGTTCATTGGAAAAGAAGTGTCTCTTTACAGCGTATTACTGAATTCCTGTTGTAGCTATGATGGATTATAAGTAATCAGGTGGTAAGAAACAGATTTTCTGTAGTATGGAAGAGTACTACATTTGGCCCAGAAAGCACTATGGTATTGAGTGTGGTGTACTTCGGCTTCCTCTAAAAAATCTTGAAGTCCTCCATGTCAGATGCTTTCTGCTCTTCAGAAACTGCAGAACTGAGAAATAGTGTAGGACTGTCTAGAATTTTGTTATAGTATGCTTTTTAACTACACTGTGGGAGCATGACCTTTGAATTAATAGTTTGTCATTTTGAACTAGCATTATATTCTGTGCCTTCCGTGTATGCTGTAGTGTTCTTCCTGTGCACTCCTTTGCAGAGGAATGCAAGCTTCAAAGAATAAAAATACAGAAAAGGCAGAACCATTCTACAAGCTTTCAGTGCCAAAGCAGAAGACCAGTTCTGAGATTATAAATGAAGCCAGAAATTTTCTACGAACGCTAAGAACTCAGAGACCATTTACACCTACAGAAGAGCAAAGGAGACTCTTTGGATCTGGATCCTCACGAGCTCCTCAAAATAGACCCCCTTCAGTCTTTAGGTACTGTGGCTTTAAAATTTTTTTGTTTTTCAAATACGCTTTAAAAGCAAGAGATTTGATTCTCTAATTATGTTTCTGGTGATTTTTTTCACCTGTATTAATCTGTATTCTTAATCCTTTACTGCTTTCTAATGATCCTTACTGTTGGTGTTAATCTACATGTCCAGGAAGTTTCTGTGGATTAGAGATACCAGAGGCAGTGTTTACACTTGTTTTGTATGTAAGGAGTAGTATGGGAAAATAGTAACTCACTTTTTCTTAAGACAATGTATGCTTTTAAGATATGCTTCAGGTTTTTTTTCCCTGTGAAAAAAAACAAACCTGGAAAAGCTTGGTTGTTTCCACATAAACTGTATGCTAGATCTTTTTTCCAGAGCTTTCTCAGGTATTTTTAATCATAAATTATAGGTCTTGAAGTTTGAAAAGCTCATTTTTAATCAAAATTTATACTACTTCAGAATTATTTGTGTGGAGTTTTGTTACATACTGTAATTCACAGAGCTTAATAAATCTGCCTCCTGACAAAAGAGAAAAAAAAATTGTATATTGGGCTTTTAAAATCCATTTTCCCTGTTATTTGTTTAGCTCTCCATGTATGCCAATTCTGTAGCGACTGTAGGGAGGAGATATGAACTGTATCTGTAATGTTAGGTGTCAGGCATGCCAAAAAGGATACTGAAATGTGTTGGAAGAGCCATACAAGCAAGTCAGTGTCCCTGCTGTTTTCATGGCAGCATGACTTCAGGCCCTCAATGTATCTGATACTCCTTACTGCATCATATTGTGTCCTCAGAGAAGGCAAGAGCCTGAGAGTGACTTGGTCTTTGTTGGTGATCAGGTAATGAGATCCCTTTGGCTGACATCCATGCTCGTTCTGCCTGTGCTTCTCCTGTGTACAGGAAGGAGCATACTTATGTATATGCAAACCTGGGGTTTCTGCCTTGTGTGTTCTGCAGCTTGTGTCAGATAGCTTGGGCACTAACCGCAGTTAGTTCATGGATGGATTTAGGCTTGTATTAGAGAATTGTTATAGATGTGTATGAAACAAGCTGTGTGATGGCAGGTGTGCAGGCGGTCTTTTAATTCTTCTCCCTTGGTGCTGCTGGATTCCCACATATCAAAATTAGATAGAATTTATGGCAGAAGTGTGATAAAGTGCTCTGTCAGTCCTCCTTTCTTCTTCCTTTTCACCATATTCGTTGACAAATTACAAGAAAAAGTAATAAAATAGAAACAAAAAAAAAAAACCAACCAAAAAACCCCACCAAAACCAAAATCCCCAAAACACAAAATGTTGGATCTGCTTTATTCATATTATGCTTAATTTCTTCATACTAGTCTTCATGCATCCAGTTTTGATTTGGCTGAATCAAGACCAGTGTCTGGTGTTCGTCTTAGCCCACTGAAACATGTAAGTACTTGCTCCAGAGTTCGAGGATTCCAGGTGAGAGAAAACAAGAGACAAATAGAGAACTCACAACTAGTTTATTACTATGAGAAAATACAGAAATAGTAAAGGATACAGTCAAGGATACTTCTGATATTTGGTTATCTTACCAACCCCAAGGACCCTGTGAAGATGATCAGGATCCAGCTCTGAGAATCACCGCAGTGCGAGGTGGCAGGCTCAACCTTAGTGGGCGTCCCTGTGGAGGCAATGTTCACCTGGGTGGAATGACGTTCTGCCTCCCCCACATCGCATGAGGCTCGGGCTTTTGTAGTGACAAAAATGCACACTCGTTCCGGCTCAGGGGGCCAGCCTAAGTTGGAAGAAGTGGCCAGCAATATCTAGGAAGGTCTCCAAGGGTCGAGACTTCTCTGAGCCATTCTAAAGCAGAACTTTCTGAGTAGGAACCAAAGCTGGACTTTCCAGGGAGCAGCCAAAGCAGGACTCTCTGGGGAGGAGCCAAGTACTTTTCTATCTTTGTGTGTTTCATCATGGACCATTATCTGTTGTCCCTGACAAAGTATTCTAGAAATAACTTGGGCAATACTGACACAAAAACACGTTAATTTGTAGCATTAGGAAAATATACAGTTTAAATAGGACAGGGAGAAGTGGAGGGCTGTTGTAATGTTAGTCTGACTTCAAAAGTCAGTTTTGTCTTTTTTTTCCCCCCAAAAAAGAAATCTGAAAACAATTTAGAACTATTTAAATATGTCTGTATTGCATTATATTTCTGAATGACAGTAACAAGAATCAGAAGATGGATACTTGAGTCAGCTTTCTTGTGTAAGTTTACTAAAATAGAAAAAGGTCACTAGCATCAACAGTGACGTACCCTTGCCACTAAAAAGACAGCTAATGGTATTCTGGGCTGCATTAGGAGATGTGTTGCCAGCGAATTGCCACAGCTGGATTGCTGGGTTCAGTTCTGGGCTCCCCGTTAACAGAGAGACGTAGAGCTACTGGAGAAAATCCAATGAAGGGCCACAGAGATGATGATGAAAGGCCTGGACCAAGGTGGGGAGAGCTGGGAACGTACAGCCTGGAAAAAATGAAGGCTCAGGGATGATCTTATGCATGTATACCCAAAGGGAGAGTACAAAAAAAAAAAACAACAATGGGAGGGAGGAAGGGGGACAGAGACAGTGTTTTTTCAATGTCAAAACTAGAGGCATGAACTGAAACACAGGAGGTACCCTTCAAACTTCAGGAAACACTTCTTCCGCCATGCGGGTGACAAAGCACTGGCGCAGGTTGCTCAGAGATCTTCAAATCTTCCTGGATGTGGTCCTGAGCAACTGGTTCTGGGTGTCCTACCTGAGCAGTGGGTTTGGCCAAGATAACCTTCAGAAATCCCTTCCAGCCTCAACTATGCTGTGGTTCTGTGATCAATGACTTGAAAGTAACTAGATTGATTGTGCTTTCTATTTGACTTACACATCTATAAAATGTAATGATTGTAGTTCACTTAAATAGAAGTACTTCTAAAATTTTTCCCCTCTTTGTAAATTTATAAGCATATCTTCTGTTTCAAATTTTTTTATATTTAGCCTTTAAGTATAAGATTGAGTCATGATCATTTGTTTAGTACCTGAGAGAACAGAGCATGCTAAACCAGGTAAGTATGCTTGCTGCATATATTGTTTCTCAAAGATAATATTCTGTAGGAAATTAGGGAGGGGAAATCTAAGAAATGTTATACTTCAGTAATTTTGGTAAGGTAACGTGTTTATATGAATCAAATTTTAAAATTATGACCATACTTAGATTTAATGTATCTGCAGTTGTATTTAATTACTGGTGTTTTCATTTGTCTTGTGTGTGACAGTGGAAGACTATCTGTTAAGACCAGTGCAAAACCTGCCTTTTCTACTTTACCGATGAAGAGAAGTTAGTACATTGTAAATGAAGAGCTTGTGATAGTCACAGTGGCTGTGTGGAGTGCCTCTCGCCTGTTTGCTATCCCCAGCTGCTAATGGGGAGAGCTCTGGAGGATCGGTCTGGAGATTTTTGAATGGGTCCTTTATTGTAAGGAAATTGGTAGAGAGCCTTGATCTTAAAGGGAAATGTCTTTATTTTGGGTGCAAGAAGTGTTCTATATCCCAGAGGTTCAGGGCCTTGGCACATCCTCAAATGCAAGGTACTGACATAAATAAAGCTGGAACTTGCATGTGTCTGGATTTGTATGATTTTTTTAGTGTGATAGGAAGTGGTACATGTGATATGAACACCTTTGAAATGTTTTGGAAATACTAATTTAATGCTCAAAACCAAATCAGGAAGAGCAAATATGCCTCTAGAATTGTTAGTACAGGTCTTTAGCACAACAGTTTTTATTTTTTTTTTCAATTAATCATACTGCAGATGATGCTAAATGAGTATTTATGTGGGAAATAAATGATCCTGAGTTTCAGTTGCTCTACTCGGGCTAGTTTTTGTTTGTTTTCTGCCCCTCCCTGAATATTTGCTTTCAAATCAAATGGCTTTCTGTGGTGATAAAAGGTAGTGAAATCTATATGAAAATTTCTTAATGGGCAAATCTGTGTGACTTCTGTCTGTCCTATTCTGAACTTAATTTTTTATGTAAATAATTTGCATTTTTTGCTTATATGAAAATGAAATTATCAGTGCTTTTATTAAAATGTTGTCTTTATTTTTGTCACAGAAACCGGTGCTAGTCACTTCTGCAAAAGATGAAGATTCTTCCATTTCTTTTCCAAAAACTCTTGCTGATGCTGCAGAGATCAGAAAGGTCAGCAATGCTCGGGCACGCTTATTTAGAAGAACTTCTTGGGGAAATTTCCTTTCTGCTAAAACAGTGCCTCCTGATCAGAGTAAGAATATTTTAATATATATTATTTTCTTAGAAAAATAACCGTGTGATGGGTTTTAATATTGTTAATTACATGAATTATTCTATTAAATGACCTGCATGTCCTTTCAGAGTAAATTTAAAAATTACTTAAATGGCTTTAAAGCAGTTTTGAAAATAAGATTTAAAAAATTATACTGGCTTCACTTCTGAAAGTGAGTTGAAATCTACTCATGCCTTTTTTTCCTATAGATTTCCAAGTAATGGTATTTTTACTGAAAGTTTTCTTCAGTGGTTAAAATTAATGTTAACTACTGAAATGTTTAAAGAGATAATGAGATGACATCCTCTAGGGAGATTCCCTGATGGATTATTGAGTATAAAGGAGGAGTAAAAAGAAATTATATGTCTTGACAGACTTCCAGGTACATTGCATTTTTTGTTAGGAGTTTTGTTAGTAGAGACTTAAGAAAGGTCACGAAACATGGACTTTAAAAGTAATTTTTTGTGAATGGAAATGTCTTGACATCTTGCTTTCCTGCACATTGGCTCATCATGCTGGAAATCTGTCTTTAGTGAAGGCTTATTTGTAATGACAATTCTTACATGGCTTGGGATTGTTACTTTACATGATAAACTAAGTATCTCACTTTTTGCCCTACTGCAAAATAAGTCTTACACAGAAAGTACTGAATTTTACTTCATTATTGTGTAGATATTCTGTAGACGTATATTTAGTAGTTTATGCAGTTTATCATATATGTAGTTTAATCCATTAGCCTTAATAAGTTGATGTTACTAATTGAAGAAGTTGAGAACCTAATGTAGCTATACCCTGAGTTTCCCCTCTTGTCTTCTTTGGAGATCATGCGAATGTTTATGTAAGGTTTTTGGGCATGTTCTTGTCACATGTAGATACCAAGGTACAATATGCTTGGTACCTTGGTATACCAAGGTACAGCTGTTTTTTGAATGAGGTCCTTCATAATATTCAGATCCTGAAATATAATCACTTTTTTCACATGGTACAATCCACCTATCTGTAAAAGGAAAATAAAAAAATTGATTAAAGATAAAAATGTTAAAACACAAAATGGAATGCCCATGGCAGGGGTGTTGGAACTAGGTGATCTTAAGGTCCTTTCCAACCCTAACTATTCTATGATTCTATGGAAAGTCTTAATGACTTTATACTTTGCTCTAATTATTCTTAAGCTTTCTCACTTTTTAAACTGATACAAGCGCATTTAATTTAACATGACAAACAGTAGTTCATTTTAGCTCTGTCTTGTGTATTTATTATGTGTGAGTACTTCTACAAAATGTATTCTCTTTGGCTATTTCAGAGGAAGAGAAGCTAGATTCTGAACAACCAGCTATGATTAATAATCTTTGCAGGACTAATAATGACTGCTTAGCAGAGCAAAGGTCAAACACACCATGGAATGGTGAAAGCAGACAATTAATTTGTGATGAGCGTATCAGTGGATTGGAGAATGGAGACTTCATAAAAGGGACAGCTGGAAAACTTTTGTTTCAGATGAGAGGAGAAAGGTCAGTATTGATTGAATATGGTGATGTTTGCCTTCCACACAACCCTCTTCCTATATATTTAAGTTTTTAAGTATCAAAATGTTTAGAATTGATGGAATTTGAAAGTAGCACTCTTCATGCATTACAACAAAGCTATGTTTAGGTTTTTAATTTAAAAAAAAAAGATCTTTACACTTCTGTTCTTAAGAAGTTTCTACACTCAAAAGACTTGATTTGTACAAAAATTATTGGTAGTAAGTTGTATGATGTGAAATAACTTTGTTTGATCATTAACATTTCGAAACTAAGTTGTCTCATAATTGCATATAGAATGCTCAAGTTTAAATTCAGTGTGCTTGCTTTTACAGTTCAAGCCTGTTGTTTTAAGGTACTGTACATTCTTCCTTTAGCCCCGCAAATGAGTAGAGCTGTGTTTTCAGTTCTGGTATTGGGGAAATACGTGATCATACACAAAAATCAGGCTTAAACTTATTGCCAGTACAGACAGAATTTTTTTGTGGCTTTGAATTTTTTTAATTTTTTTTTTTTATGACCCAGCAGACATAAGAGATTGATTAGATGTATGTACATACCTGAATCTGAACCTAGATCATTACATCCATTCTGTAATTCATAATTGAGTCTTTTTTTCTTTTTTTTCTTTTTTTTTTTTTTTTTTTTTCCTTTTTGATTCAGATCTGAATTCTTGCACAGGAAGAAATAGTCCGTGGCACTGTGTTCAGCAGGTGTATCAGTTGCTGCATTATTAGTTGGATGAACAACTGTTTTGTGCTAATAACATTGACAGAACTAACAGTCTCTACAACAAAGAATAAGCAACAGTTTATTTTCAAAATGCATCCTATAAACACTTGGTCAATGTTAAATGTAAATGTTTGCCAGCAGATAGTTTCTTTCTAGCATGTTTTTATGCTTAGGAAAAAATTATTTCCCCGGAGATTTTAAACACTTTTGATATTAATGAATAGATTCTTAGCTTTATAAAATGAAATGCCTTTCATTTGCTAACTTGTTGATAGTATTGTATAGTTTAGAGGATGTTGTCCATTGAGGCTGTTACAGCAAATGATACATAGCAGAGCTATCTGAGCACTCTTTTTGTATATTAAACTGAAAGAAGATTTAAGAAAAGACTAGAGGAGCAAAGAAAAAATTTCAGGAATATGGAGGGAGGGAAAATAAGACAATAAACCCAGCAATGAAAAACGTGGGTGAAGGACACATTTCTCTACTGACATATTCTTAGGAACAGGCGGAGAAAAAAGAGAAAGGCCTAGTACCAGAAAGACTGCTTGTTGCAACATGAGGTCTTATAGGACATTTTCTGTTTGCTTTCTCTGTGTAAGAGGAGTTTTAGAAAATACAAGAAGTTGAAAGGGGAAAAGGATATATTTTCAGTTTCGTATTCTTCAAGTACCATTATACATATTTGAAGAATGCTTTGTTAAGCTTTGTTTTGCATAACCTCTGCTGGCTCAATTTCCTTTTGACCTGTTTACTCACTTTTCTGACTCTTAAGGTGATAACTAAAATAATAATGATTCTAAACATAAAAGATGGATTGCTAATGCATGTAGCTTATTATGTCCATGTTTGAACTAGGGAGAATACTTCTGTAAGTAGTTGGATCTCACTTAAATTAGTTCTCAAGTTACTGGTCTTGAGATAATAAAATATTTTCCAATCCTGTTCTGACTAGTTTTCTCCAAAATAGAAGAGCAGTGTATTATTCCTCCCTCTTCCTGTGTTGAATGCAAGATCTGTATTTCTGAATGGTGCTTTACCTTCTCCTGCAAGTTGTGCATGCTTTCTGTGGACTTGTGACAGAGATTATTTTTGCCGATGCTGCCTGTGCTGCTTTATACCCTCGTGCCAAATATCACTAACAACATTTAGGTGCTCATATGGCTTAGACTACCAGACATACCTACAGTGCCGCAGTATGCACAAAAATAATACAAAATGCTTTCCCTTTAGTAAGGGATCCTTCATCCGTATCAGCCTAAGTATTTCATGCCTTTGTGTGATGGAATGGCTCTAGGTAATCTCAACTGCTCTCATACATTCTAGCTCATTGCTAAGACTTAATGCCAATAGGCATGTTGGTTTGGTGTTCACGTATGATGCTCACAAGTCAGGCAGATCCTGATTGATATCCTTTTCTGAGTTCAGAGATGCCATTTTTCATCTGACAGGGTAGATGAAAGATACCACAAAGCTATCCTTCAGTATAGCTCACTGAGTTTGGTCTTGTAGGAGTTGTATGTGAAAGGTTCCAGTACCTTGGGGGTGTTATTGCAGTAACAGAGTTTTGTCATTTTTTCTCAATATAACATATTTACAGGTACTAGTTGATTGCTCTGATTAGATTGCATCTGCTTCTTTGTCATAAATACTTGAGGTATCTTGTATGAAATTTAAAGATATTTCTATTTAAAGTACATTGTATTCAGGGGTAATTGAATGAAGGCTTAAAGGAATGTGAAAACTTGTATCACCTGGAGTCCTGTCATTCTCCATATGAGGCAGTTGTCAGCCTCAGTTCTGTATCCCAGTAATTTAAAATCCTTGCAGGAATTAAGAAAGAGAATTACAGAAATAGCACACTTCATGCTGGAGAAGGTAAAGGTACATGAGACTCCTTGTTTCCCTTTCCCCGCAGTTCCTATATATGTGCCAAAATAACTTTTCCAGTAAAGCTGTTTGGTTGGTTGTTGTTTGGTTTTTTTTGTTTGTTTCTAATGGAACCGTACAGCGTCGTGATTCCTGCCTTTAATGCTATTACTTTTATTTCAAAAAGAACAGAAGGGAAGTATTCCAGAAAGTCACTTGCCCTCTTTCCATCTTGAATTCTTTTGTTGTCCCAAGGGCTGATGGAAAGATGAACTGTGCTAATGAAATCACTGCTGCTTTATAAAGGAACTGGGGGGTAAGGGGGAGAGAGGAGGAGAAGAGTTATTTGTTGTTTTGTCTGCAGTTCTGTTTTTCAAATAACCATCTAGTTAGAATAGGTAGGTTAATTGAATTAGATTGAATTTATTGACATGTTGCCTGAGGAAAGCAAGGAGCAATTTTTGACAACCATAAGGAAACTTAAGTTTTGTTTACATCTTCATCCAACCATTGTGACTTGCCATCCATTGTGATTGCTGTAGAAATGAAAGTTCTAAAATGTTTTCTACATTCATATATTTATTTCAACAGAAGTGTCAACAGTGATGGCAGATTTGCTGATGAAGAGCAGCAGCTTCCCTGGTGAGAAAAAATGAGTTTTATTTTTTAATTTGTTTTTTTTTTGTCTTCCAGTTTTTCAATGTTCTGAAAGCTTAGATGTCATTGCAGGACTCCTTAGAAACATAGGTGCCTTCGGTGAGGAAAAGCTTGGTGGCAAACAGTTGATTCCCAAGTGGGCTGCTCTGCGTTTTCCCTAAAGTGGTTTCTATAAATATCTACCGAAGGATTAGAAAGTGTGTAAAGAAGATACACTATGCCCTGTTTTCTTTCACCATTGCTGTCCATGCTAAGTGCCTGTTAGAATCCTTGAGACGTATTCATTAACTGCTTCCATAGGACTAGTTTCTCTTTTTTTGTGCCTTGTATAGTTTTGGAATGGTTCAGTAGAAAATGATAAAAGCAGGGGACAAGTGATTACTGGAAATCGCTTTTGTCTGATAGCTTAAATGAGCTTCACATCTGTACCCGAAATATTCATTCATCCTCTCCTCAAAGAAAAGGACTCCTATGGAGGTGGTAGATTTCTCTCCTGAAGGGACCACCCATTCTGTTTTGCTCTGAAATGAATGACATGGTGTGGACATTAGTTTGTTGTGTGGTTTAGTCGATGTTGCTGCAGATTCTCCAGACTTCTTTGAGGATTTGTCTTATTACGTATATTCATAATTTTTGGAGTTCTCATAAAGACATGGAAATGGGATATTAATCTGCTCCTAACTAATCTTTCTCTATTTCTGCCTCAGTTCCACTAGCTATTGAGACCACTAATTTAAGAAAGACACAATTGAGTGGTGGCAAAGCTGTCACAGATAGAGCCTTCTACATTGTTTTCCAAAGAAGTATGACACCTGTCCTTCTAAGAAGGTGCTTGTGTAGGGTTAGGGGACACTGAGAGAAAATTGGGAATGAAGAATTTGTTTTTCATAACTTTCTTTAGACTTCCGAAGAAAAGAACAATAGGTAGGTGTTATCTCTGGTCTCTTGTGAAATAGTGAAGTTTAGGCTCACTTCTTCTGCCTATGACAAAGGGAGTCTCTCCACTGTAGTAATTATTTTCAGGATAAGGTCGTTGGTCTCCAAGTTGGGGGAGATTTAGGTCTTGAGAGCCCTTATTGCCAATTGAATGGCAATTGTAGAATGAGAAAGTGTGCCTTGCAAGGGGTAAAGAAGGAATGCCAATTCAGTCTAGGTATAGTAACGATGGATTTAGATGGAATTTTTCTTTAGAATGAGAATATGTATGCAAGAGTCAAGTTAGGAAGATGAAGATGCTGTGGTTTTCAGACTCAAATATATTTAGGCTAGTATTTTAGGTGTTTTTTATCGTTAGTCTGTCAGTTGTCTGCTTGCTTAGAGATACTCTGCTACAAGTAGATATTGTTAATATTTTCTATATTAGGCAGAAGATGCAAAGAAGAAAAAGGATAAGGATACAGGTTTTTCATCAACCTCTATTATTCTTTTAAGCCTTACTATTTAACATGTGCATGAAGCTCTTCATCAACAGCCTGTATAAATAGAATTCTATATTCTTTTTATCACTGGAGCTGTCATAGGTAATGGACTATGTCCATGATTGTGTTTATAGAGAAATTGTTATTTGCTCATCTTTAGGATGACTCAGAGTGTAGTTGGTCTATTTGTCAACGTGTTTCTGCAAATTATGTTGCCTTTCTACTATTCATCCTTTCTCCTATCAGTGGTATCAGTCTCAGTTATAGTTATCACTCCCTTTGTTTTTGTCTTTTCTGATATAATCCTCTATAATTCCTGAAGTAATTTCAGGACATCTATATTACCAGTTTTTAAACTATTTGCATGCTTTTGGAAAACTGAGAAACGGGACTGACTAGAGGTTTGTGTAATTGGTTTAATACTTTAATTCATATTTCTTTTAGCTGTCTGCCACTAATTTACTATGTATTTGTTGTTTACTGAAAGGAAAATAGTTTAAAAACCAAACAATCACATCAGGCTGTCTGAGAAGGTCAGTTGCAGCCTCTCTTTCTTGCTCCAGTTCCACATCTGACTCTTCTTCTCCTTTCCATTGGGTTCTTCCACCATCCTATCCCCTGCTGCTGACTTAGGATCTGCTGCATCTTGCCCTTATTCCCAGAGTCACCATTAGTTTCTTTTAACTTTCCCTGGAGATGTCATTCTTCTTTTTGAGATGAAGCTGCTGAGGCTGGCTGTGCCCTGATAAACTTGATCATGCCTTATGTATTTTTGTACTGTTCTTCTGCCAGGAGATGTGATGGGCAGGTCGTGAGACCACTCTTGTGAATAATTTAGAAAAATTATAACTGACAGTATATAAGCAGCCTGTTGTCTTGTACACCAGAGGGTTGTGCAGCCATCCAGGACCTCAGTAGTCTGGAGAAGTGGATTGATAGGAACCTGATGCAGTTTAACAATGGCAAGTGCAAAGTCCTGCAGCTGTGGAGGAACAACCCCAGGCACCAGTATATACTGGGGGACATCCATCTGGGAGGTAGCTTTGGGGAAAAAAGACCTCAGGGCCCTAGTGGACACCAAATTCATAGAACAGCTCAGGTTGGATGCGACTTCAGAAGATCATCTGGTCCAATGTTTTGTGGGAAAGGGAGCCTAGATGAGATTATCTAGCACGTTGTTCATTTACATCTTGAAAATTTCCACCATATGTGGAGTGCTGGGTCCAGTTCTGTGTTCCCCAGTGCAATAGAGATACAGAGCAGCTGGAGAGAGTCCAGCTACAATGAAGTCCTTCATATGAGGAAATGCTGGGAGAGCTGGGACTGTTTAATTTGAAGGAGAGAAGGCTTGGAAGGCATCTTATCAATGAATATAAATACCTGAAGGGAGGGTGCATTATGACATCCTCAGTAATTGGCAAGAGCTTTTCCTTCTCTCCCATGGCTGGCACTCAAAAGAATTTAAAAAATGTGTTTACCTGTTAATATTCCTTTTAAAGACATATTGTCTTTAAAAGTACTCATAAGTACTTTCCTTGTAGCTTTTCCCTTTGTAGTCCATACAGAATTTGGGAATCTTTGATCGAAAGGAAGATATGCAACTGTTTAAATAGCTAAATGATTCTTATCAATAAAAGGTATGCCATCCTGGATACTGCTGTCATTAAAAATCAACTCCGGTTACTGTGTAGATGTAGTCACGCTCTAAATATACATATCAGTAATGTCTCAAAGAGCAATCTTTCTAAATGACATAATTTGATTCATGATAATACATAGTCAGGGGACTGAGCTCTGATCTAGTCTGAAAGAACACCTTTGTTCCTCATAGTCCTTAGGTTCATCCAGCTTGCCTGATCAGGCCCCCAGGATCTTCTTAGCATTGCTCTAAATCTCTTCTTGATTTTTTTGGGTGTAGGTACAGTGTGTCTGGCTTTCCAAGGCATGCAACATATGTTTGTAAAATCAGATATTTGATGCTTGTATTTATGTATAAACAGTCTGCATCTTTTACATATTGTGGTGTCTAGGCTGTTTTTAGAGCCTTGTGAGAAGTTAGAAATTGCTCTCTTAGACATTTGAAGACCCAAAAACATTGATATATCCATGATCCAAAATAAAATTTGTAAAAACTAGAGTCATGTCTTGGGGTTTTAAATCAACCAGAAGAAAGGAATTATGTGGGGGCTGAAGGGGATGGAATGAAGAAAAACACACTGGGGAGAAATTAAGTGACTCTGGAGGGGAAAATAGAAGAAAGTAGAGTGGGGGAATGCATCAAAGTGAAAAACGTGAAGGCAGAAACAAAGAAAACTGAAGGCAGGGCAGCCCAAAAGCACTCTGTATTTGCTGGAGGCATCTGAGAAGGCACTGAGAAAGGTGGACTTTCAGCATGACCTGTTACTGCCTTTGTATGTTTTTGTTATATAAATGGCTAGTGTACTTTTAGATTAAGTATCATTGGTTTTATTTGCCTTATCTAAATAAAGACAAAAAATGAAAGGGCTCTAAGTACAAACAATGAAACTATCAGGGGCTTAGAATTTTTTTTAAAATAAACTGCATCCCACCCCAAACCAAATATTACTTTACTTTAGAAAATGCTGCTAGAAGTTAGCAATGAGGCCAGCATTTTATTGAGAACAGATGGATGATAAGAGATCTTTCACTTGGTGCAACACAAACTGAGGCTTATCGAGAAGGAACTTCTGAAGAGGTTTTTCTGTGAGTGTCTGTACTTTCCAGTCTTACGCCTTCTTCTGATACAGTAAAAAGAGGTAGCTGAAGTCAGGCTTTTGGACTAATT
>JAOEHX010056798.1:0-12434 GCA_025448015.1 Bolborhynchus lineola
TGGGGAAGGTCCTCAGCCGGGGCAGGCAGTTGTTGGGAACTGGAGGCCCTATGGCAGAATCCAGCTTGCTGCGGTTGGTTCCTTCTCCTGGAGTAAAGGAGCTTCAGGAACCCTGTGATTCGAGCTCAGGAAAGAGCCAGGATCTAATTCTTAGCCAGGAATTGTGCCTGAACTGTGCTCCTTTGCCCCTTGTGTGGTGCTAAGCTGTTCCAGGGAGGGGACAGACTGGTGCACTTGGATAGAACATGGAGGGTCTGATCCAGAGCCTTGAGACCTCACCGGTTCGGAGGCATGCAGGGGATGTATCCCTCTGCCCCACTTCCCACTGCCTCCTGTTGCTCCCATGCTGCCTGTCCTCTCCTGCCTGAATCCTTGCTCTCTGCCCTTTCTCTGGCAGGGATGCAAATGCCAACCTATATCCACTGTGTTTAGGGTCTCTCTGCTCTGTGCTTCCAGCATTTTCTGGGTGCCCAGGGTTAAATTATCCCCTTCTGCCTGGGGAAGCGGAGGTCATCTCCTGCCTTGTCTGAACCTGTTGGAGCTGCTGGAAAGGATGGTGGGGTTTCAGCAGGACTCTGTGAAGCCCAGAGGCATCCAGCCTGGCACTGGAGGGATTCGGACTTCTCTGTTTCTTTTTGCCATGTGGAAGTCAGTCGGGAAGCTGGTCATGGCAGATCTGCCATGCGGGAGCCACTTTCCATGCTCCCCTTTGGGGACGTGGCATTCAGGCTTGCCCACAGCCACAAGGTGACCTGGAGGGTCCTTATGTCCAGGCTGCAGACCCCCAAGGCAGACACCCGTGTTGGCTCTTGTGATGTTGCTTGCTCCATGTGCCATCCCCTAATTCTTCATTCTGGAGCAGCTGGTTCAGACAGTGACGTTTCCAGCATCACCAAAAGGAGCAGAACTGGGTTCCTTTGGCTAACCTGATAGCATCATTCCTCTTTGAGAGGGTGGGAAAGGAATATCTGGTTTTCACATGTATTTCTTCTACAGCTGGGGCTGGGTTTGCATGGAAATGTCAGTGCTGTGCTTGCAGACCCAGGCTCTGGGCAGGAACTGCTGCTGTGCTGCAGCCACTGTCCCTGCTTGCTGTGGGAGCTCGGCACACGTGAGTGTTTCACCACAGCACATGGGGCTCAGGGCATGCTGGAGCAAATATTTGAAGATCCATTTCTGTAAAGCCACTTTTTGGCCTATAAATCACCAACACCCCCCTGCAGCTCCCAGTGCCCATTGCTGTGAAGGCCACTGTTTGCTGTTCAGCCGTGCTGGCAGCACTCAGCCAGCGTTGCAGCCATGGGTTAGTGCTGGATCCGTCTCCTCTCCCCCAACCCCAGGGGTTTGTTCTATTTATTTGCTTGTGTTATTTGTGGAAGGGATTTTCCTGCTCTTGGCAGAGTGGGATGGGAAGTGATGGTTCCAACAAGGGAGGCTGGATCCTGCTGGCTGCACAGCTCCATCCCTCTCCTTCCTGCTCATGCAACAGTTCTTACTGTCTCAGCTGCTGTAGCTGGAGCAGCAAATGGGGAACACTCCCTGTTCTTCCTGCTCTAGGACAGCCTGGGAGCTGGGAATGGGTGGATGTTGTTGCAGGGGAGCCCTGAGTCTCCCTTTTATCCCCTGTTTGTTCCTGGGATCAGACAGACTCCAAGACTTAGTGATATGCAGCCAGATCCTGATGGATGCCTTCCCACTGCCCCAGATTCATTTTGAACTGAGGACCACGTCTCCAGCGGGTGCAAGGCTGGGATCTCATGTGCCCCTTCACTCCAGAACACATCAGGTTCAAGTGTTACTCCCAGAAGTGATCCTTGATTCGTTCACACAGCATAGAGCTCTCTCTGGTTTGCTCTTCCCATTGCTGCTTTGTCTTTGGGCCCTGTGGAGCCAAGAACTGATGTGGCTGTGAACATGGGCAGCTCTGCTCCTGAATGAGCACAAGAAAAGTAAATAGCATCTCCGATTGCAGCCCATGTGCAATGGGCCAGATTCCTGCTCTTTCCAGCTCTGTGTCTCGAGGTAGTGACTCCTGACTTGCATCTGCAGGGAAAATGAGATGGAATTGGGCCCGATTTTGAGATAGACCCAATTTCATCTCCTGATGCTTCCATTTCTGCCTCCTATAAAACCCTGCTCCAACTATCCTAACATAACTCACTGTGTCTCTGCTTTGAGATCCTCAGATGGAAGTGGTTAATGGTTGGACTTGATGATCTTAAAAGTCTTTTCCAACCTAGGTGATTCTATGCTTGTGTGATTCTATGGTTACAGGAGCTTTTAATAGCACTTAACTCCTCTGGAACGAAGTCCAAAGCAAGGGGAAATTCACCACTGATAAGAAAAGCTATGGTGGTGCACTGGGTTAAAGCCAGCATTGTGCCCTCTAATTATGCAGCAGTGGCCTAGGCCCGGAGTAACTGGTGAGGACAGGATGGTTGTGCTCAGCTGGGGGGAACCAGGGCTTGATTTAGTGCCTGTAGAGATCAAGGGACCTTTGATTTCAATGGGTATTGAATCAGGCACTGCAATATCAAATAGACTAATCAGATCATCACATTGTCTGACGCAGATTCGTGTCCCTGGGCTGGGGCAGGCGAGTGACTGGGCAGGCAGCAGGGTGAGAGCAGCACCAGGGTGATGGCTTCGTCCCGTTACACACTGGTGGCAGAGGCGGTTTGGTGGCTGCGATGGGTATGGCTCAGGCACTGTCCCTCATAGGCCACAGCATGGGCCTGTGAGCCTGTCACACCTTGTGTATAGGTGGGAGCTAATGCAGGGGCTGGTGTGCTAGAGGAGCTTGGATTGTCCCCTTGCATTGTTAAATCCATGCTTCCAGAACTGTACACTTTGGCTGCTGTCTTCTAAATGGTGAGATGGGGCACAGGAAGCGGTGTGCTATAAAAGGAAAGGATGTGCTGATGCTTGTGGGGGGGGTGACCATGGCTGGATGTCGGGTGCCTTATTCCTGCCCTCCTCAGTGGCGCAGGGGAGAGACAGGGTAAAGCAAGTGAGTCAGGATGCAAGGATATGGGCAGGGAGAGCTCACTCACTGTTACCATCACAGGCAAAACATACTCGCCTTGGGGAGTTAGTTCATTAGCAATGAAATCAGAGCAGGATAATGAGAAATAAACCCCAAACCTTAAAATCCCCGTCCCCCCCCCCCCCCCCGGCTCCAGCATGGGTCCTCACAGGCTCACCAGTCCTGCTGCAAACCTGATGGGCTGCAGGGGCAGTTCTGTCCCAGAGCCTGGAGCGCCTCATTCCTCACTGACCTGGGTGGCTCCAGGTGTCTGTATCACTCATACCCCCTCACTCCTCTCTGCTGCTGTGGTTGCTCTGGTTTGGGAGGAGTTTTTTAGCCCCTTTTGAAACATGTTCTCCTATGGGCACTGTCACTGTAGGGTCTGCCTTGGAGCTGGCTGGCATCGGCTCTGTCGGACACAGGGGAAGCCTGTAATAGCTGCTCATCAAAGCCACCCCTGTGTCTCCCCTGCTACCGAAGCTTTGCCATGCAATCCCAATACAGTGCTTCTCTGGGGTGTTAAATGTCCAGGATGCCTGCTTGTGGGGTTGCTGTCCTGAGGCTTGAGGTTTCTGATCCTGCATGTGGCTATGCTGGCAGGAAACCTGTTCTGTAGCATGGGGCATGATCCCTTTCCTGGAATCCCCAGGGAATTTTACCCCACTCTTGCAGGAACATGAGATGTTTGCCATGTCCTTCATCTCTCCTGCTCTGTACCTGTAGCTCACTCACTGGGGTTGGTGGTTGTGTTTTATTTGGCAGTGCCTGGGTGGTAAGCAGGGCAGGGGGGTATTCTGGGGTGTTTACAGTATGCATTTATAGTGATGGTAGCATCACCCACCTCTCTGAACTCTCTCTAGTGCTGCGGCTGCTCTGTCAGGAGAGCGGTGGCTGCTGCAACGTGCCCAGCTCTGAAGCATCTCCTCTAGTGAACACTGAAGCCCAGGGTCTCGCCTCATTCCTGGCTCTGCAGATGAAAGGCGTTGGATGTGCTCCTGTGCAGGTGTTGGAGCCTGCAAAGCTCAATTCCTCTGGCTTTGTCTGGCAGTTGGGTTTTAAAACATGAGCTCTGATTCTGGAGCTTCTTCTGTTTTGTTTCCCTGTGGTTAGGGAAAAGAAATTGTAGTGTCTCACTCTGTGTGCACTGTATGATGTCTAAGCAGAGTTTGCACCCCAGCATGACCCAGGGTTGCTCTGTGGCTGCAGGAACGTTATCTCTGAGGTCTCCACCTTGGCTGGAAGTGTGTCAGTGGGTTTAGAAGTTCTGGGGAGATCCACTGTGATGGTATCAGCATCCTATGGTAACAGGAGCAGGCTGAAGGCAAATGCAAGGCAACAACGAAAACTTGGAGAGGAACAGGAGAGGAGAGGAGGCAGCTCATCAGCAGATGCAGAAATCCCTCTGGGTCCTATCAAGTGTTTTGCCAGTGTTAAATGCTGAGTAAAACACAGTGTCTGAGAGCTCAGGGCCCTGGGTATCCCCTCTGGACAGGGAGACCGGGGGTTGAAGAGTTCTTTGGTGAACTACGTTCTGGAGCTGTCAGAGCCGCGATCTGGCACGGGATTATCTCTGTGTCCAACTGGCTGCTGGAGCTGACGGTGCTTCCAGGCTGCTCTGGCAAAGAGGCCTGAAGAAGACACTGAAGATGACACAGAAATAGCATCATCCAGCTCTCTGCTACTAAAGCTCTGCTTCCTGGGTGCTTGGATTCAGCAACAGCAAACAGAACCCTTCTGGGATGGTCTGACCATCCAGAGCTGGGTTTGAGGGGAGAAGCTAAAAGTGTTAAGAGCTCAATACAGGGGAAGGAGCCAATTGGTGAATGACCTTCATGAAAGGTGCTGAAGAGCCTGTGTGGCACAGGGAGGTGATAGCCCCGTGTGAGAGAAGTCCACTGAGGAAAGCTTGCAGAGGAGATGGTCCAGCCAGATTGTTTGTTTGGCTTTTTCCTTTAATCCCTCACAGAGACTCTTCCAAATTGGGTATGGATGTGGAAAGACTGTCTTATACTGGAAGAAGAGCTTGGTGGGAGGGAGAGGACTGTGCAGCCTTCGTGATGCTGTGGTGATGGGTTGTCTTAAGTCTGGTCAGGGACACACTGCCCCTGTCCCTTAAATTGGGGAGCCATGTGTCAGTTGTGCCTGGACTTGGGGACTGTTTGGCTGCATTCTTTATTTGGGACCATTTGAGGTAGTCCACATGGACAGGCATGAGAAGTGCAGATGCACCCTTTGGAAAGCGGTAGAGTCGGTTCAAATCGTATCTCCTGTGATAACTCAGCCCTGGTTGGGCCTCCCTACCCCTGTTGGGGCATGTGTTTGTGGGAGAATCCAAACCACCCTTTGCTTTACTGCTCAGGTCTGCCCGGCTTGCACCAGGATAACTGCTATTTAAGCACCAATACCATGGCCTCAAGCAGCAGGGAAAGCAGGGCTCGGGCTGCTCTGCTTCGGGTGCACGCAGCAAGCTGTTCCTGAGCGTGGGCTCCCAGCACTGCCAGGAACGCTGTTCCCAGTTAGGAGAGAGAAATGAGCTGTGCAAAGAGAAGGCACGTCTCGTATTGATGGGCACTGCCTGCCAGTTCAACCAGTACGTGATGGTGCTGCCGCACCGGAAGGTTCCAGATGGGATGTGTTTGATGCAGGTGACTCTTTGGGCTGTGCAGGTATCAAGGGGGATTTGTCCTGGCTGCTGGGGTTAAACTGGTGTGACTGGCCCTGGGGGGGCTGCTGCAGCAGGAACAGCGAGATGCTGCGGTGTGACACAGTAGAGGACGCAGTCCCTTGTGTATCATGTTGGTGTTAAAAGTGATGTCCCACCGCTGCTCCCAAGCCATTTGCACCCCTTCAGGCCTTGAAAGAACAATAGCACAGAGATGCCTCAGGCTGCTTTTTGGGATGCTTTGGTCTCTTTAACGTTTTTCCTTGGGTGGTGTTTGAAGCGTGCTGAGGATGCTGCCCTCGCGCTGCACGGGGAAGGCAGTTTTTCCCTTTTCACTTGCATCTTTCAGGAGGAAACTGCTGGGAGTTGAAACAGAAATGTCGACACCGACCTTCCTTCAGAAGTTCTCAGCTCCTGGTGGAGGTGTCTGTGCGTCGAGAGCAGCCCTTGAAGCTGCTGGCTGGGTGGAGGGTGCTGCAGCAGCTCTGGGCTGCAGCTCCAGGGCTCTGATTTTTGGGAATGCTGAGCCATGGGGAGGCTCTGGGGGTGATGGGATCTGGGATCAGATCCTGCAGATCTGGGACCCACTGAAGTGTGTCCATCCTGGTGCCAGCTTGTGCCTGGATCTGCTCTTGGCTGCCCAGAGGGGTTTGTATGTTCCTGCCCTGTGATCCATTGGCCTGGTTTGGAGGTGTGAACTGGCTGCGGGATTGCCTTCATCCCCAGTTTGGCACGGGGGAGGTTTGAGCCATATCCCTGGAGTGGGAGAAGAAAGCTCAACTCCTGTGTCTTATTTTGATGTATTTGGCCCCTTTTATCCCCAAAAGCCATGCAAGGAAGTGGGAGCCATGCCTTACCCTGCATGCTCCAAGTGACAGCCCTGGGGAGGGAGGAGACCCCAACCCAGCGTTGCCCCACTGGGATGCCCCCCTTCCTCTCCCTCCCCTTCAGGGGGCTGTGGGGCACCCCAAGCTCAGGTCTGCTGTCCCCCCTCAATGGGGCTGTGGGCTCTGGACCTTTCTGGATGCCAGGCTCCAGTCTGGCCCCTACCCCAACCGTCGCAGCTGAGTTCCCGGCCCTGAACAATGGGGCTATTGAGGGGCTGGAGCTGGGGGTGAGGCCCGGCTGTGGGCTGGGGCTGGGGAGCACAGCTGAGCCCGCTCGTCCCACCCAGGCCCAGCTACAGCCCAAAATAGGTGCCTGGTGGCCATAGGGATGGGCCTCTTTGTTCGGAGGCCACCGCGTGTTTGTGCGTGGGGATTGTGTGGAGTATTTATGGCTTGGAAGGGGGAAGGAAAGAGGAGCCTGGCAGCTGTGTGGACTTGTTTGGATTTGGGTTTTGGTGTTAGGAAGGCAGGAATGCCGGTATTTGTATCCCCACACCTTCCCGTAGGTGTTCACGCTTCCGTGCAAGCCGGGCACCTCTGCTGCAAGAGCAAGAGGCTCATTCTGCTGACTGCTGTGATGGGGATAAGGGGCAGAGAGGAAGAAAGTCCTCATCATGGTGGGTGAGAGGAACAGAGAGATGCTGTCAGTAGCATCAACACACTGTCCCTGTTGTACGTGTTTGCCATCCTGGTCCCTACTCCTGGGTTTCTCTATGGTTGCCAGAGCCATCTCCTGCCCCATGGGATGCACATGGGTGTCTGCAGTTAGTGCTTCCCTGTCCTCCCTCACCAGACCCCCTCGGATCTGCTTTCCTGGCACTGGAACGGATCTGTCTGGCTCGTGTAGACACAGAGCATCTGCTGTGCTCAGCCACTCTGAAAATCCCGCCTCGTCCAGAGCCATGCATGGATTTAAGGGCTCACCATAGGTGTCTGAAGGGGTGGTCGTGGTTTGAGCCTGCTCTGAGTCGTGCTGCTGAAAGCGGGGGTTATTTCTGCATTGGGAGGGATGTCAAATCAAGGCAATGTTGGGATCAGCTCATTAACTAACTGTGCCGGGCCCAGTCTTGCCCTCGGAGCCATGTGTGTTGCTGCCAGAGCCATCAGCATAACGACTCCCCCCAGCACAGCCGGGGATAGGATTTGGCCTGTTTATATTCACGGTGCAAGAAGGAGGGAAGGATTAATGACTGATTACTTCTCAGGCCAGCGGGAGCCCTGGGTCCCCATCTACTCTGCAGCTAAAATGCAGGGCAGAGCAAAACAAAGCTTTGCAACAGAATCCTCCCAATTACCTCACCCATCTCCCCGTGCGCTGTAAAATGCACCGTCAGCTCCACAAGCAGCTACAGCCACTGCTCACTCAGAGAGGATCCATCTCCCAACGCTGCTCCCGGCCACTGGGAGGTTTTAGGGGGAAAAGCCTCAATCATCCCCGTTCCACCTCACCCTCTCTGACCTGGGCATCATTTGGAGGTGGTTTGGTGGAGCTTGGCTGGTCCCTACCTGCCTTGTGTATGTGTCTGAGCATCCTGTGGGCCCCCCCGCAGCGGAGCCTGCGCGTTGGTTGCCGTTTCTATGGTTACTGCAGCTCCCAGGCCCGGGAAGAGCAGTTGGATGCTGGAGCTGGCAGGACCCACGTCTCCCTCTGGATCAGCCAGAAACTTGACAGGGAGTCGGTGTGTGGAGGAGCGACAGCACAGGACAAAGAGAGCAGGAGAGGGAACCCAAGAGGAAAAGCTGGTGTCTGCTGGGGACGGGGGCTGCCCCCAACAGGTTATCCCTGAACAGGCTTCAAACAGCAACAGAAAGAGGAGGGGGAAAAGGGATGATGAGAAAATTGCAGTTCTGGTGCTTGCATGAAGGTGACATTTGTTGTAGCATCTCTATCCATCGATTCGGGGATCTAAACACATGGAAGTTCTAACTGCTGCCAGAGCCTGACTATTATACCCAGATTTGTTTTCTCCCAGCCTTTCTTTCCTCTTATTTCATTTTTTTAGGGTTTTTTATCCTTGTATTTCTCTCCCTACACATGTAGGTTTTCTTGCCATATCTATATATCCTCCTCCCGTTGGTTAGGCTGGAAGTTGAAGGCGTGTTTAGCCCTCACCACATGCAGTGTTGGGAATTGTTGGGACCTTTTGGGGCAGTTTTTCCCAGTCACAACCTTGCTGCTGTGGCCAAACTGGACTTCCAAAGCCCTTTCTTTCCAGTTCAGCCACTTCACCTCCTCTGACACCGCATGCAGACAGGGCAGTGCCTCCAAAATGCGTGTGCTGTAATAGGCATCTCAATCTCTGCTCTTATGGGCAGGGTGTGGGGACAGGAATGAACTTAATTAGGCCAAAGGCTCAGGCAATGCAGGGCCCTGGTCCTGACCTGCTGGGGATGTAACTGGGAGCACAGGTCTCCCCGTGCTTCCCAGCTGGGGAAGGCTGCTCACCACGGAGCTCTCGGCGAGGCCTGAGCCAGTCAGACTGGCTCTGCTGTCTCCTGGGGCAGCCCTGTCGGGAGAGGGGTTGCAATGGGTCCTCTCTGACTCAGCGAGGAGAGGGGAGGCAGGGAAGGATTTCTGCAGGGTTCTGCCTGCTTCCAGGGCTGGCCAGGCAAAAATATTCCCTGGAACTTCAGGGAAGTGCATCCCGTGCACTGCAGAGTCTGGAGCCCTGAGCTGCTCTCTTGCGTTTGCACTGGTGCCTGACCCTGCTGCATCGTGTGTAGGCCCAGTGGCTCCCGGGACTGAAGGGTGGCACGTGCCCATCTGGCTCTTTCCCCTCGTGCTCCCATTGCCACTCACATCCCTGCCCTACGCTGGGCTGAGACCTGAGCAATCCACATGGAATATCGCTGTCTGTGGCTGGACAGGGTCCCAGGGCTCAGGTAAGGTTGGGGAAGCTTCTTCAGTGGAGCAGTTGAAATCAGAAAGGCTCCATTCTCTCAAGAGCATCTGTCTCTGCAGTTGGATGAGGGCCAAATGCCTGTGGTCCTGAGCCTTTCTGTCTGGATTCTGGGCAAAGCCCATGCCGGATGCAAAGCCTAAGAACTCCATCTTGGGGGTTCCCGTGTTCTAGCAGAGGATCTGGAGGTGATGTCTGTGACACACACCAAAAGCCATCAGAGGCCTTCTGGGGCAAAACGGTCTTTTTTTTCCCTCCTTCATTTACGGTGATCTTCTGCAGGTTGTGGAAAGGCCAAGGGAAGCATGGGAACGAGCCTCCTCCTCCTCTTTTTTAACATGGCGAGGAGCTGTTGATGGTGGGATGGGTTATGGCAAATGCTGTCAAGCAGAGAGGCTCTTGGAGGTACTGTGGTCCCATGGAGCAGAGTGACACTGCGGAAGCTGGACTCATGGCTGGAGCTACGGTACAGTGTTTCTACAGGGGCAGTGCTGGGGAGGTCACAGTGTCTGCAGCAGTGCTGGTCACTGCTGGTACAGCACCTACCCCCGCTCTGCCTCACTCTTCAGGTCCTGTGTCCTTTAGGAAGTGGTGAAGCAGAGCAAGAGGCAGCAATTTCCCCAGACCCCACAGCACAGAGCCCCCCTCCTGCTTTTGGAAGGACACCCCAGCAGCCAGCAATGTCTCTGCAGTGACCCCCATGCTGCTGCCACCTCCGGAGCTGTGGGTGCGTGTCTGCAGGCCCTCAGCTCTCTGAATCACCTGCTCAGCCCTCTGGTTGCCGGGACATGCAGCTGCCTGAGCTGTGTTTACCGTTCCCGGATCCCTTTCCTCCCTTTTCCCCAGGCAGATTAAAGCCAGACAAGAAAGGGCAGATGCAGCTCCCCCTCGACAAGTCGCTGCAGGTGAGCTGGGAGCTGCTTGGCACGCACAGGCAGCCACCTGGCCCTGCTCTAGGAACCATTGTGCAGGCAGGCTGCAGCAGTGCTGGGAGCATCTCAAGGGATGCGTGGGAGCAGGGGCCAGGATGCTTCAGGGAGAGGGAGCAGCCCTGGCGAGGATTTCATCTGACTGCAGGTGTCAAGTCAGGGTGCTCCCAGTCTGGCTCATGGTGGCCTTGGGAAATGGAGCATCATAGAATGGTTTGGGTTAGAAAGGACCTTAAGATCACCCAGTTCCAACCCCCTGCCATAGGCAGGGGTGCCTCACACTACACCATGTTGCCCAAGGCTCTGTCCAACCTGGTCTTGAACACTGCCGGGAATAGGACAACCACAGCTTCTCTGGGCAACCTGTGCCAGTGCCTCACCACCCTCACAAGGAAGCGCTTCTTCCTTATATCAGGCCCATTGTTTTCGTACTTCCCCATCTCCTGCATTACACCTTCTAGAAGGGAGCCCCTGGAGAGCCAGGGGTATCCACGAGAGGGAATAGCTGCCTGTGGCAGACAGCAAGCAAAGCCTTCTGTGTCACTGGGCTGGGTGAGCTGTGCCAGTTCCACTCCTGGCTCTGCACGCTGAATGTCTTGTGTCTCCTCAGCTGAGCCGGACCTGGACCAGTCCTCAGAGGTGTGTGCTTGCTTGATGTACAAACTGGCCTCCCCAGAGGGCATCGTGCTCCCCAGATGGGTTCACGCCTGCAACGCCATCCCTGTGCTTCCCTGGGTTTCAGTGCATGGGTGGCAGCAGAAGCAATCTGCTGGAGCTGGGTGTGGGTCTTCTGTGTGCAGGATGGCAGCCTGGAGAGTAGCCTGGCTTTCTGAAAGAGCAAAGCTTTCACTGAAAATAAGGCTTTTCCCTCTGTTCTGTTTTCCTCGTCGTGAAGCATCCACCGTGACTTGTGTGGAAGGAAACAAAACCTGGGTTTAGTTCCATGTTCTGAGAGATGTTTGAAATACCATCAGAATGTCTCTGGGTTGGTTTTGAGCCCAGCCAAAGGGCAAAAGCTCTTGAATGGTTTAGATTTCAAACCTTTCTCACCCTGCTTGTCTGCCTGGAGCTCCAAACCCCCCAGAGTGTCTGGCTCCAAGGAAGGGAATGTTTTGCACATGGGCAAATTTGGGTTAAATTCAAGGCTGTTTTTATTTGCTTCAGGCAAATGTCATTGGGCTCCTTTTGGTGTCACTTTGCTATTCCCAAGTAGGTTCCTGGAGAACCAGTAGGAAGCTGAACATGTACATACATCTCTGAAGCACTCGGGTATTTCCAAGTGATGCAACTTCAGATTCCTTCCCCACCTCCTCCCCTTCCTCTTTGCTTCAAACCCCTTGTTTTTGGCCTCAAAGATCAGCTTGTGTTTTGGGGTTTGGGGTTTTTTGGTGGTTGTTGTTACTGTTTTTGGCTTCTTGAAGCAGAACCTTGCCTGATGAGAGGAGGCAAACAGCCCCAGAGCGAGGGTGGTGCAGGCAGGGTGTCTGGGAAGGGAGATGCTGACCCTTCAGGGAGACCTTGTTCCAGCCTGTAGCTCTGTCTGTGACCGTGTCATCCTCCCACAGCCACAACCCATCAGCACGTGAGAAATAACAGCAGCGATGGAGGGCCCTGGCAGGCAGGAGAGGTAGATCCGTGTGAACCTCATGGAGTTCAGCAAGGCCAAGTGCAAGGTCCTGACCTGGGCTGGGGCAATCCCAAGCACAAGTACAGGCTGGGTGGAGGTTGACTTGGGGTGTTGGTTGATGAGAAGCTCAACATGACCGGGCAGTTTGTGCTTGCAGCCAGGAGCCGACTGTGTCCTGGGCTGTGTCACCAGCATGTCAAGGGAGATGCTGTGCTCTATGGAGATACCCCTCTGCAGTCCCGATTCAGCCCTGGGACAACAGCACAAGAGAGATGTGGAGCTGTTGGAGCAAGGCCAGAGGAGGCCACAGAGATGCTGCAGGGCTGGAGCAGCTCTGCTCTGGAGCCAGGCTGAGAGAGCGGGGCTGGGGCAGCATGGAGAAGAGAAGGCTCCTGAAGGGA
>JAOEHX010056799.1:0-11765 GCA_025448015.1 Bolborhynchus lineola
GGGTGCTGGGGAGGGACTCTTCATCAGGGACTGCAATGATACAACAAGGGGTAATGGGTTTAAACTTGAATGGGAAGTTCAGGTTAGAAATAAGGAAGAAGTTCTTTACTGTGAGGGTGATGAGGCAACTGGAACGGGTTGTCCAAGGAAGTTCTGAGTCTTCAATCCAATGGCAGTTTTCAAGGCCAGGCTGGACAGGGCCTGGAACAACCTGGTCTAGTCAGAGGTTCCCTGCCCATGGCAGGGCAGCTGGAACCGGATGATATTAAGGTCCTTTCCAACCTAAACCATTCTATGATTCCACGAAAAGCCAGGGAAGGAAGGTATCACCATACTGGAAAGTCTTAAGCGAGTAACAGGAGTTGGATCTTGTTGAAAATTTCCTAGAGAGCCCAGAATGTACTTTTCCAGCTTCCAAGAACTACAGCTTTTCTGCATTACCACACCACTAACATCCACAAAAGATGCTGGAATTCCCGGAGTATTTCCATACCAGGAGCCATAGAACATGCACAGATCATACTAACTTTGGCATGGAAAGAGAGAACTATCAATGATATAAAAGTAACAAGACCATGAGAGCAGGAAATGCTGTGCGAGGCAGAGATAAAACCAAGCAAGCTGAAGTTAATACTACATTCCTGTCCCACCAAATGACAGCACAGCTGCAGTATTTAATACATTCTAACACATTATTTAACACATTCTAACACATATTAGGTTTCCACTATTTTATTGCTATATCATACAGCTTTCAATTGGTTACATTCCCTAAGAGATTAAGAGGAAAGGAAACCATCTGATTTTCATTAAGAACTATCTGAAAGACATCACATATAAAAACAATTACAATACTATTATGGGTAAGAGGTCTCATAATATCCAATAGTCCCCCAGTATAAAGATTCCATTATGTCTTATTTTGACTATAGAGACAGAAAAGCATAGTTTTATTTCCAAATAATTTATGACTTGAAACCTAACATATACCAAGTGACAGGAAACTCCATACCATGCATGGCATGCTTTGGACCAGAGAAAAGCTTCACCAAGGCCCAGAAGGCATCTTCTTCATTCATGTACATAAGGAGTAAAGCTGTGATCTGGCTCATTCCTTGACAATATCCAACTTCCTGAAAATCAGACAGTGAAACATTACAACACTGAAAACGAAGGCCTTACATCCATGAGCTCTTAGTTCTTCCTTGAGCTAGAGGAGGAAAGAGGATGCCTGACCTAATACAGTAAGTTCCCCAATTATGACACCACCAAACACACTTAACATAAGTATTTACCACATTGATAGATAGAAGGAATTACACACAACCCTTTAACTGAAAAGTAAAGGGAAATCTTGATGGTTCATTTGAACCTTTTACTGATGCACAAACCCCTTGTCAGTACTAATAATATCAAATAACTGTGTCTTGCTCTCCAATTGGATGTGTTTTGGTTGTAATTCAAGAGAAGCTTGGGGGGAAGGGCTCTTGCTTTGTTTGGCTTTTCAGTCAGGGCACCATCTGACAAACACAAGACTTTTCTAGAGTGACCTATGACTATAAATCTGCTCAGTTCCAGCAGCCCACAGCAAGCCGATGTAATAAACCTGAAGAAAAAACCTTTATTGTTCCAAAACTGAATTTGAGTGTTCCCTCCGTCCTTAATTTTCACTTCTGTGGCAGGAACCAAATGTCACTGCCATTTAGCTGCTCAGCTAACCCCACTGATAACAGCTGAGCCTACATCCTTACAAATACTTGGAGCAAGTCTCTCCAGGTTGACAAGTTCTTAGCAGAATTCTGCTCTAGAGATAAAACCGAAGTGTAGGAGGAAAAATGCAACATTAAGTGCAAAATAAAAACCTCACTGCAGAATTCCCATCATTACACTTTAACAGTTGATTATAAACAGTATTTTTCAGGCAAATTGATACTAGTCTGATTTTATAGGAGATATACAGAGGTTCTTCCGGAGTTTTACTTCTCAGTGAGTCAAGGCTGCTTACAAAGAAAAGCTATGACAACGTAACAAGGGGAAGACAATAAATTCTAGCCTTGTATGGGCCAACAAACGTGAGGAGACAGAAGCTGAAACAGGACAGAAATGTTCTATCTCCTAGAACTTCTAAAAATGAAACAGTACTGTTTAATTGGAGTAACTGCTTCATTTTGCTGTCTTCTTAACTTCACATAACTTTTCCATTGAATTGTAGGAAGCTGCTGATGGAAAGAAAACGAAAGACGTATAAAAATGATCCAAATGGGCGCAAGGAACGATAGTGCATTAAAGCCACTGTTAAATAGGGACATGACAGGATTTCTGTTTCTTCTATTTTTAGCAAGCAGACAAAAAACATTACAAAATACCCAAATTGCTAAGCCTTATGTCTGGAAAACGCCACTCTAACAAATCCTCATCCAGGACTGCAGACAGCACCAAGGGCTTAAGTAAAGAAGATGTAGCCTTTAAAATCATTTTACATTTGTTAGACCCCTCCAGGTTATGAAATATGCCTGTTTACTGCAACATGCATCTTTCTGCAGTGTGTCTTCCTTCCCATCATTCAAATGAACGGGAGTCATTTAATGAAATGGGAGGAAAATAACAGTAGTTAAAAGCCCAGCCCAGCACAAACTCATTGTTCTTATTAGACACTGTACTTAGTTTCAGTTGAACTGTATGCACAGGTCAGTCTTGTCCAGCAAGATACCCACACTGCTGGTGAGGCACTGGCACAAGCTGCCCAGAGGAACCACGGCTGCCCCATCCCTGGCAGTGCTCAGGGCCAGGCTGGACGGGACTTGGAGCAAGCTGCTCTAGTGGAAGGTGTTCCTGCCTGTGGCAGGGGGCTGGAAAAGACCTTTAAAGCTCATCTAGTTCCAATCTGCTGCAATGAGCACGGACACCTTCAACTAGATCAGGTTGTTCAGAATCACATCCAGCCAGGCCTTGAATGTCTCCAGAGTTCATACATCCACCACCACTCTGACAGCCTGTGCCAGTGTTTTACCACCCTCATTGTAAAAGGTTTCTTCCTCATTTCTATGTACTAGCAGAGGTCTCCAAAATGTTTGTTGGGGCTTTTTTATAGGGAGAAAACCACAGCATTGCAAGTTACTACCGTCTGGCATATTCAGAGAAACTACATTTAAGTGTGAAGGTACACAACTTACCGTATTGTATATGGAATATGCAGCTAAAACATGGAATAAAGATTGTTGCCTGTAGAAATAAGAGTAGAAAAGGAAAACACTATAATATTGCAGACACAAAAGTAGTGAACTCATTTTGGAAACCTGTTTCCAAAATAGAATTTGTCCAGCAATAAAGGATAGGATCAACCACACTTTAAAAAGATACGAGGTTCTGATTTCAAACCAACATTGTATTTAGCATATTTCTGATGTTTTACACACTGAAAGGTTTAAAAAAATACCTATAATACTTTGAGAAGGCAATGGTGTCAGATCATCATTTTCACAGACAAAGTGAAACACAGGATGGGCTACATTTCAAACACTGACTTACTCTGAATGCCAGAACTTGAAGCACCCCAGACCTGATTTCTGTGCTTGCAGAACACTAACAGCTGTTCCCAATTTCAAACACAGATATAGAAGAGTTGAAACGCACAAAGCAGTCACAAAGGTGTCATAATCTTGGCAAACAAATTAAAGGCTGCTTTAGGCGACTGCTACCGTCAAAGTGAAGAAAAACAACACCAATTCTGACTCGACATCCTATGCTCGGTCCTCCTGAGCGTACTGATCTCCAGGTACTTCAGAGGTGGAATTACAGAGAGCTTTCTGTAAAGCAAATCTAATTTGTGAAGGCAGTAAAACCCAAAACATAAAACCCCAACCAAAACAAAACTCTGCTCTTCACAAATTGGGACATCAAAGCAATGCCAGAGAGCTCTCCTAAGGAGTTTTTAAACTCACACCTACTTTTGGGAATCTGTGCAGGAGAGAATTTAGAAACCTGAATGCCTCCTTTTGTCTACGACTACAACTGCTATTAAACTGCTGAGGTTTGCATATTGTCCTTTCTCTGCCCAGTGAAATTCTCTGTCTGTCACTAACTGAATGTATAGAAATAGACATTAGCAGGTTAAATAATGAAAGCATAAGCCAAAACCTGACTGTTTTCTATTGCGAAGAAGATGCATACTTGGAGAATTGCACCAAAGCATCCAGGCGATGGCATTTTTGTTGCCCTCTTGCAGAAGTGAAGCTCGGCTATTCTTCAGTAACCAAAGCAGTGTAGCCTGGGGGACTAGACATTAAACTGGAATCTTATTTTACAAAGACAAACTGAAAGGTTCCAAATGCACACAGGAACCTCCTGTATCTTCAGTTGACCATATGAAACTGAACATAAGAGCTCAATCTCATTCACAGTAAGATACATTAAATAATGGTAATTTCAGTACTATTTACACTAGATGATACCACTAAAGACCTGTAAAAGAACGGAACTTCAAAGACATACAGTCTACTTAAAAGTCAAAGAAGCTATTGATTCACCCAGGGGACCTTTATTTCATTGCTACGTGAAACGATCTCTGAATTTCTCACTGAGGCATCACTGGAAATGCATAATAAATGTCCAGCAATACCAAGATCTATTCCAAGTGTGAAATTGCTTTAGGCTGCCGAAGGCTTTCCAGTGGACTCGGACGGCATTCTTACAACACTGCAGGGGCTGGCTCTGCTTCTGTTAACCCCAAACTGAGGAGGTAGGAAGCTTCTGCTAACATCTCAAATGTGGGCACAAAAAATAACTTGAGGCCCAGAAGCAAGAGACACATTTTTGCAGGGCACTGTGTCAGCACTGCTGAGAGGCACACCACCTCAAATACAGCTGGCACTGCTCAAATATATATATATGCATATGTGTGTGTGTGCATATATATGTATAGTATATATGTGTATATGTATGTATACACACACACAGAGTGACTGCACAGAACAGCTCTCAGCTTGAGAATTTCTGCTTTGGACTCCATCCTATGTTGCACCCATCAGAGAAATCCCCCATATTTAGAATTTGTCCACAGAAGACCTACAATAATACCATCAGAAAACTCTTGGTTTATTATCACATCAAAGTCCACAGATCTTCTGACTATTGCTTTTTGAAAATAGCTGACTACCATAGAATGTGTCTTGGAAAGAAAAGGAGATTAAAAACTGAACCAATACAGTCACAGAGGGGAAAAAATACCCTCTTCATCTCAGCAGGGTGCTGATGCTGCAAGCTAGCAACAATACTGATGTTTGTATCACCACATTTAATTTTTAAGCATTTTTAAAGCTGACAGCTGCCTAATATTCCTCATCCAAAACCAACAAACCAACAAGCATTTTGAAGGAATCCCAAAGTATTAAGGCCTACATTTGTACATAATTAAATGCTGTCATAAAAAATACTCTTTTATTTGGCTGTCAGTTTGCCACTAGGAGAAGAGGAATATAATATCCAAAGGAAGGCTAAAATCTATAAGCTATTAGGGATGCAAAGAGTTATTTTGGTTTTGAAAATAAATCTTCATTTATTAGTTTGGAATTCCCATGCTTTAGTATTTACAATACCTGAGACTTGGTACGAAATAGGAAACAAGAGGAGAACAGCTTAGAAATGGTTTTCTTCAGAATGCTATTGACTACCTCATACTTAGGGGAAACTAGTTGAAGTGACTACTTTGTTTTTGCAGTAATAACAGTAGTTACACCATCACACGTAGATAATCCTGCTCTGAAAGTTTGGAGCTTACATTCAATATGCTTGACCAGGTCAAAGAGGCTTGAGGCAGATCAGAAGCCAGTTTTAAGGCAAGCAAAGCAAAACCTTTCAGTTTACTTACTTAACCCCGTATCTGTCTCGAAACATGATGTGATCTCTGTATGTTCGATTGACATCAAGGTCAATTTGCCTAATATCTGGTGAAGACCCTCGTGCATGACACTTCAGTTTCTGGGAAAACAGTGAAGAACACAATATTAAGTTTAAAACTGTGAAATCTGAAACAGCAGAAACCTACCTGACCTTACACCTATACTGAAGCTTCTGCCATCACATAATTTAAAACACTTACTGTAATAGCAACTCCCGAAGAGTTTTAACTCCCAAAATACATATATACAGGTTCTCTGGAGTCAGAATTCACACAGTACAGATGTAAAAAGAGCAAGCACATAATACACGGTTTTGTGGCGCACCATTCACTACCTACATTCAAGGCTGTGTTTCAGCACTTCAAATTTCTAATTGCCATTTCTCAGGTACGGACACCACTGGAGAAAGACAAAGTGAATTTCACTGCTCGGGCACAAGAACCTAAGATGCAAGTGCTCCAGACTGGACTTTTAGCGAATGATTTAGTGTGGGTTTTGTGCTTTTCCTGCCTTTTTCTCTAAGCAGAAGTAACAGCTACAGAACTCCCAGTTATTATCTAAGTATAGATAATGGACATTTCTCTAGTCATTTCCTCTGTCTTTCTGTTCTAATCTGATTTAGTTGTAAAATACCTCTACTTTAGCACTTGCTTTAATGTTTTATAATTAAATCCGATTTTGCAATTGAATACTTAGGAAGCCTGCACAGGTTAGACTGCCACTTTATATTTTGCACTTACAATAATCTTCTCTCGACATACACTCATTCATTCTCGTATCTGTCCCTAAAAGTTGAGTTTGCCAGGTATTTCTAACTGGATTCAACATGGTATTTTCAAAACATTACATCTTCATAGGCCTTATTAGAGAATACCACAGACAATCCAAAAGCTGAGCTCTACACATTCTGGTTGAAAAAAAACAAAGGGGTTTAAAACCAAAACGAATTAAAACCCAAACCAAGAAATACCAAAACTAAGGAAAACAAGGGATCAAGCAGGGAACAGTAACATCCATTCAGTCTGATGAATACAACCAGAAGCTTCAGACATACTGGGAATTACTTGTAAATCACTGACCCAACTTTAGGAAATGGGAAAAATGAGAGAAGTAAAATGAGCTTATTGCAAATAAATCAGCTGGAATAATATGGAATAAACTCTTTCTATTTCTCTATTTGAACTACAAACACTTTTTTGTTTTACATTAAGCACTAGATGGCATTAATAATTTCTGAAGATGAATTCACCTCTTTTTAAATGCTTCTAGTTTTATTCAGTACTCTAGCCCGCAACTACAACATTCAGCATGAACTCTGTTTTACCCCTCTTGGATCTGCCACTAATCTTAGTTAACAAAATACACTAGTCAAAAAGCAGCCTGTCAGACTAAAGAGAGAGAAATCTCTTAAGAGGAAGATTACAGACACCAAAATTTAGATAACATCACTGCCAAAATCAATCTTCTTTCATGACTGTAAAAGATCCCTTGCCTACTCAGACCCAGAGTCTCAGCTCCAAAAGAAAATGCCAAAGCCAAACAAGCAATGCATTTCCTTGTAACTCTGGACATTACTTCTTTAAGAAGCGGTGAACAGTTAAATGCCTGTTCTAATTTAAACACTCTGCAATATTAAATTACCTTTCTGTTAGCTAAACTCTCCCTGTAACCCTTTAACCCCCCTTCTGCCTAACTTACTAGCCTGCACATGAACCTTATTCTCCACTCCTGGGTCTGAAATTGAGCTCTAATGGCCATCAGCTGTATTCACACTGACAGAAAAAGTAGTTACTAGAGAAAAACTTAGAGGAACACAGCCACAGCAATTCAGAGGTTGCTGAATCAGGGTAAGGATGGGGACTGAGGGGTAACATAGATTACTTGCTTTATATTCTAAGTAGGAGATATGCTAAAGTGGTCAATTTATGCCTGTAGAATTTGGTGGAGTTAACTTTGCATCATGACTTGCACCTCTGAGAGTAAAATCAAGTAACCAGACAGTGCTTTGAAAGGGATATCTAAGCTTCACTTGCAAATGAGATGGCAGAAAGACAGCCAGCTTGTTCTGGCTTTTACAAGATTAAGGCACCAACCTCCATCCCCTCCGAATACTGAACTCCTCTCACTGAACCTCAGCTAACAAGGCACTTCCTAAATGGACCTTTCTCAAGGAGCTGCAGATTCAGAGGTTTCTGGTTTCTTACTGGGACAGGGTTGGTTTCTCTTATTCTGTTTTACTTTGCTTTTAAGAAGGGCTTTTGCAAGTGCTTGAGGGTGAGAAAAGAAATGGAAAGAAGATCAAATTAATTCTATGAATTACAGAAAATCACCTGAGAAAGTGCTGTTCAATACATAGGCTTTTTCCTAGCTAAAGCAAACAGTAAAGTTCTACACAATTGCTTATCCTTTTTCTTTCAACACTGCCTAACAATAAAAGCTTAATAAAGCTGGTACTCTTAGTGTGGGGGACTTTTTGATTAGTATGAAGTGGAAATACTACAAACTCACGTTATAGAAGTCTTTCATTTCTTCTTTCATTTTAGGGATGTCAAGTAGTAAAGACCAGACTTGCCCTCTGAACTGCAGCGGGATTCCTTTATAAATTCTCCTATGAAACTGTAAAAAAAAACCCAAACAAATGTAAATGCAATAAAATCTACGATGCTCTGAATAAAGGGAAAGTGACACACAACATGCGAGAGAGAGGAACACAAGTATATGAATTGTCCTAGCAGAGGGCTGACCTGCTGGGGACAAAGTGCTCTATGTCTTTTGGGGGACTGAAGCATCCAGTGACACTATACGGGACAGGGAAAGAAACACACACACAGACCAAACCATCATTCTGCACAGGTTATGCTTAGGAGCCAGGGCTTCCTCATGTAGGAAGCAATCAAATTCGATACACTCAAAACTGTACCACCTCTGCTCAGCAGGCAGCACTTACTCTACAGATACTGAAAAGACACTCTAAATTTTGTAACATGGACCCAAAAAATCAGGTTTTTTGGAACACAGTATTTCAGGACAAGCCACGGATAACTCACTATAAGTACAAAATATTAACGGCAACAGCAAAAGGCAATCAGCAACACCACAAAGCTTTAAAGGTTACCAGTACAAGAGGAAAAGAAACCCAAAGCATAACTGATTCTGTATTTGATTTAAAACACTCAGAGTGCTGAAATGTAGGTAACGCCTACCAACCAAACCTGAGACCACCGAAAAACCCAAGAGATGCCAATTCTAAAGTTAACAGATTCTAGATCGTATTTCTCAAGTACCAGGTTTCTAAATGCATATTAAAACATTCCCACATGAGCAAGGTATAAAAGACAGCTGTAGAAAGTGTAGCTGAAACACAGCACAACCCACAAATGGTCCATGCAATTCTTAGCTGTGAAACAGAAAAAGAAGTTCCCCATTCCTGACATACTCTGTTCTGACACATAAAACTTGTATCACAAATGGGTCATAAGAGGATAACTGAGTACTTGTGTGCAACTAGAGGTGCTATATAACCTATGAGTGTTGCCTGACATGCTGCTGCTCTGGCACTCACATTCGCTGGTCTGGTTCTTATCTGAAAAATTAGGAGCACTGATAACTGTTCTCAGTTCTACTCTGATTTGTATTTCCATGCTACAGCACTTCGGTGCATGAAGAGCCTCTAAACAGAGCCAGGTGGAGGAGATGTCTGGAGACTTGGCTTTACAAGGCCAGGAGAGGTTCAAGATAAGCAAGTCTCAGAGCAACTGAATCCAAGTACTCCTGAAAACACACCAAATGGTGTCCTCATCTTTCAGGAGACATGGCCAGTGGATTCTCTTCAAAGAAAGTCCAGAGGAAGCTGTGGCTGCCCCATCCCTGGCAGTGCTCAAGGCCAGGCTGGACACTAGGGCTTGGAGCACCCTGCTCTATGGAAGGTGTCCCTGCCCATGGCAGGGAGTGGGATTGGATGAGTTTAAGGCCCCTTCCAACCCAAACCAATCTGTCATTCCATGGTTCTAGGTCTAAGAAAATGAAAACCAGAGAAGTCTAACAAACAAACCAGATTTTTCCAAAGTTCTGATATTACCATTACTTTCATGATGGCACAGGGAAACAATTAGATTTAAAAGAACAAAAGACACACAACCCTTCCCCAAGCAATCTGTTCTTTGCATTTAATCTACAAGGAAAGTTAGACCTTGAAAATGTCAGTTGACAAAGGTATTACCTCCTTGTAACATCCACAAAAGTTGTGGTTGTAGCATCAGAAATGTTTTTGAAGAAATGTCAAAATAAAGATAGGATCCTTTTTCCTTTATCACGTATTTCACACCTCCAGTTTTGGAACACAAATGAACCCCCCTCATTGCCATGTATTTGCAAGCCTCCTGCTGTTCGGGATAGATCAGATCTTTGAAGGTGCCTTTAATGCCAGCGAGGATTCCTATGTGGAATTCAAAATGCGTAACTCTTACACAAGTAAGGTTAGGACTTCTTTTCCAGTCACCGTTTCAACTGCATATTATAAACCTGAATAAGATGCAGCAGCAATCCTGGAAGTTGTCTACAAAGAAACTGGGATGATTTAAGGAAAACTTTGCTGCTTCAACATTATTAGGAATGCTAAAGCAGCAAGACTTCTAGAGTGAACACAGCTAGGTCAGTAGCTTGTTCTGTAAGGATAAAGAACAGTGCAACAAAGCACCCTTCTCTCCAGATGTATACCCAAGCTTCAGCTCACACAGAGAATTTCAGTGTGTGTCAATCCAGACACGATAACTGCTTGTGAGAGAGAGGGTAATTCTGCCTTTGAAAGCCAAGTGATACCAATCACAGTGGAGTCATCGTGAGGAGAGATTCCTGTCTCCTGGAAAGCAGAATAAGCCCAATCTGAATTCTGAATAAATGCAGTTTTAGATCTTGCCCACTGGAGGGGAGTTGGAACTTGATGATCTTAAGGTCCTTTCCAACCCTAACTACTCTATGCTTCTATGTTCCCATTGACATGTAGCTTTATTCCTCAGATCCATGGTACAACAACACTGAACCTCAATAGCGAACATTTCTGCCAGTTACTTATAATTTCGTAACTCATTTTCAAACTTCATCAACAACCATAAGGTAATTAATGAGGAGAACTGGTTGAAGATCGGATTGGATGGGGCTTGGAGCAACCTGGTCTAGTAGAAGGTGTTCCTGGCCATGGCAGGGGGCTGGCCCTGGAGGAGCTTTAAGGTCCCTTCCAACCCACACCAGTCTGGGATTCTATGAAGAATAAATTCTCAGGACTACTCCTGTCCTTCATTAGTATTCTGGGAGGTCAGGTGGCCCTGCTTGAGCAGGGGGCTGGATCAGACAGCCCCTGGAGGTCCCCTGCATCCCCAACCATCCCGTGATGCTGGGTGATTCTGGGGTTTTGTGGAAATGACACGGCTGCACTGTGTTCTGGGAACTGGGGCAGGAGATGGGGACCAACACGACAGCAACACTCACTCCTGCTCATCATTCAGTCACCAGCCAGTTAAAGACATTACAAATAAGCAAACTGAGCATTAAGTAACGGAGTATCTTTATTGTAAATACAATAATGTGGCCCTCCACTGTCTTCTATTTCCTCATGTAATATAAGGTTCAAAATATGTTGAGAAATGCTGGGTTGGGCCTATACTCTTGCAGAACCAGAATCTACTCAATCTACTCTTCTGAATTAGTAATTACTCGCTCTGAATTAATAATGAAAAAGCAGAAAATTCAGCAAGCTACATTAGAATCATAGAGTCATAGAATTGGAAAGGGTTGAAAAGGACCTTAAGCTCATCCAGTTCCAACCCCCCTGCCATGGGCAGGGACACCTCCCACTAAACCATGGCACCCAAG
>JAOEHX010056810.1:0-16905 GCA_025448015.1 Bolborhynchus lineola
TTGTATTTCTCTTGTCATTATTATTATTGGTGGTAGCAGTAGTGATTTGTGTTATACCTTAGTTAGTAAACTGTTCTCATCTCAACCTGTGGGAGTTGCATTCTTTTGATTCTCCATGTAGCAAACTGCGTGGCTGATTTAACGGCCTAAACCACGACAGTATCTCACACCAATCCATGTATGTGATGCTTATCTTAAAAGGAGGCATCAGTTATGGCTTTACATAGATCAGTGACAGTCTGTCCCAGCTGTGGGATGCTCCCTGGCAAGAAAGGTAGCAAAGTCAAGGGCAAAGGTTGTGACAGAAGTAAAGCATAGCCAAGGGAAGAAGTAGAACTACAAAGTAAATATAACATTGGTTCTGTAAGAAAAGGATGTCAACACTGGAGGAAAGGCCAGAAATAATGCAAACAAAAAACTAATGCAGTAAGTCAGTTAATGGTATGCAGATATTTGTCTTATTTACAACTTCAGCTATTGCTGTTTGTTGATATGACTAGTTACCAAAATAGACCAAATTACACTGAAATTGGCTGATAAGAAAGAAGACACTCTGAAAAACTATTTGTTTACTTCATCTGTGATAATCCAAATACAGGTGATAATCCAAATATTCCCACAAAACCATGAGCAAATGAAAACAAACAGCAAAAAGAACCTAACAAATATAAAATTCAGAAAACTCTAGAACTCCCATGATACAGCTGAAATATACCTTTGCACTGTTTATAATTTAAAAAAAAACAAATACAAGACCTGACTAGCTTTAAAATCTATTCTCAAAGTATACCCAGCTTTTCTTTGTTTTCAGAAGAGCAACGTTATCTAAAGTGGTCCAGTAAACAAGCCTCTAAGAATTAATGAGAAGGATTAATACATATTGTTATGACTCAAAGTATTTTATGATTAAAAAAGAGCCCATTTAACCATAATGATTCAAATTCAGCTGCATCAGTAGCAGGCTAAATTCCCATTGATTTAAGGGAGTCTGAATTCTGTGTTCATCTCTTATGCCTTAATAACACTATGGGCCTGAATATGACAATGCCTGTTTGTGTTTAACCAAAACAAATGTCTTAAAGGCCATCATTTATCTTTAATCCTCAATAGGGTGCTGTTTCATCAAGGTGTATCTCTTAATTCAAATGTATGTAATAAAAAGCATTCCCAAAGTATATCATATCTAGTTAACCACATTAAGTATTCCCTAAATGGAAAGGTCATTGATATTGGATGGATTCCTCAATTGAAACAGAAAACTGTATCTCAGAGGAATTTTTATAGATGACATTCATATGTCTTAATTCTGAATTGTATAACACAGAGTACTTTTTGACAGATACATTAAACAGCATAATAAGGGAAAACACAAATAGAGAATTAAAAATGAGAGTCTCCCTCTTCATTTGTTTCATCTCTTTCTTTAGGTTTTGCTCAGTCAGACACTCAGAAAAAAAAAAAAAAAGTATTAGGTGATCTGTGGTAGCATTTCCAGTATGTTTATGCAAACGTCTTGATATGTGCTGCACACTATCTATTTTTAAAAAAAGCAACTAAAACATAATTAAACCCTGGTGGTTGGCTGAAGTTAAAGACATTCCTAAGACTTTATGCAGGCGTTAATTTTGGACCTGTTGCACTGTTGCATAGAACACAATATTCACAAATTTCACAAGGCATCAAGGTGACTTCCAATTTACCCATTTTTCCTTTCAGGGGATAAAGATTTATTTCAGGGAACATGAAACCGAAAATATTTTCTCCTGAGAAGTGTCAGATCCCACTTAAGGTAGCTATTATAAAAATACTTTTTCCTGTCATGTCCTGATTCTTTATCTCAGACGCCTTAAAAATGCTAGACCTGCCTCATGTGCCATAGCCCTTATATCTGCTCACCTTTATAGGGGGAGCCCTGAGGACAGGCCTTGGTGGCCTTTAGCTGTCCCAGGAAGGAAGGAAGAAACAAAAGCACAGAGGAGTGCTTGCTTTAAAAGCATTCCAGCCTACTCCTGGAAACAAAGCCCTGGATGAGGCAACGAGAGGAAAAGGCTATAGAAATGCACAAATTTGAAATTATATCTGATTTCAGAAATCTCGAGAAATTAGCATTCTGAAACGGTGATTAATGACCTTGTTACTTTTAGGAGTATGAAAATAGCACACAATTGGTTTTCTCCCTTATTTTCATGAATACAGGAGAAATTATATAAATAGAAAAATATGGTCTAGGCAGAAGACGGAGGAGTGATCTGTTGCACCTTCTTTTACATCCAAGCCTGAACTCATCTTGGGTGGTGTCCCTTGTTTTGAGTGTCTCCTGCCTGTGGTATGTACCCTCTGAACAAGTTTTAAACAAACTGTTCAAACAATCCTGACTAGGGAGGCATTGTTTCACAGCTCTCAGACTACCTGTTGTGATAAGAAGTGGTGAGGAAACAGCTGGTGGTAGGAAGGGTAGAAGCAGACAGTAAAAGAGCTTTTAATTCAAAGGACTGTCAACCTTGTAATGGAGATGCTGGACAACTTCAGCAATGGCTTGAATAGCCTTTCCTTCTTGCTTCCTGTAAAGACTGATCTAGCTAAAATGAATGATGTGCTTGTACAAAACCATATTGCCAAGGATAATTTAAAAAGAAAAGGACTTTAAGAAATTTGGATCATGTTTAATCCTAAAACACTCTTTTAGGTATGATTATAATATCAGTTTGAGAAAACTAACAGAAAGTATGCACTGGGTAAATGGTGGTCTTGGTTTCAAGTGAAAAGGGAGAGTTTATTTGCAGTTTAGCATTCATCTTAGACCGTAATAACAACCTTTGTTTGACAATATCTCTTCTTTCATTCTGTTCAGACAAAGAAGGCAATGGAATATCACACTGCTCCTTAAAATGTACAAATCACTTCTTCTTCTCCTGAGTTTGCTTTGCATTTCCATTGATTCTGCTGATGAGAATTCCGCTGTTGCTGCAGAATCACACAAGGGTACCTTCCTATGCACAAGGGTAGTCGGCAGCAGCTTCTTCTGAGCAAGACCTTTCTTGCTTCACCTTTGAGGTCACGCTGCCTCACTGATATTTAAATTTTTTTAAATGGCTTAGCATGCACTTCTGAGTCTTAATCTTTAGACAAACTCTTGGTTCACCTTCTAGCCCTAGACTCCCCCAAGATCAGCCTTACAAAAATATTGTTACTCTCAGCTACTCAGATCAGCAGAGACCCATTCCGTTTAGCCTTTTTTTGCCTTCCCTTATTTTTAAAAAGGCCAAACTGTTTTATATTGACAACCATCTGTGAGCCTGTCTTTTAGGCCATCAAACTCTTCCATCCATTACTGAGAGCCTTCCTCACCTCCGCTGCATGACAGCGCAATAAAGATGACATACTAATTCAATGACATGTAATTTCAGCTAAACAAAGACAAGTGCTGCAGCTTCTCCTTTTGTGTTTTGGTGCCATATCGGTGAAGCCAGCTATGCAAACATAGCACTGGGAGGGTTTTATGACAGCAGTTGAATGGGGAGAGTAGCTTGGTGTTGCTTTTTTATGGGTTTTGGCTCCATGATATTTGGCTCTATGCTGCTGGCCATTGCCATTGTGTCTGGATCCTGTGTCAGCAGCAGCTAATTGTTCCAATAATGTTTATCATAGGGATCCACCAGGGAGCTGTATATGTGGAGATAAGCTACAGGGCAATGATACTCACTATCTTACTGATCTCTATACACAGTGTTTTTGCTTCATGCCAAAAAGCTCTTTAGGTTTCCAGTCTCAGAAAGACAGAGAGGGGGGAGGGAAAAAAAAAAAAAGAGGAAAAATAACAGCTTAATCATTGTGCCAACAATAGTGTCTAAGGGGATGTAATCAGGTTCCTCTGATAATCTTAGCAACACATTAAAGTCATGCGCAAAAGCAGTAATTGAAGCAGTTGGTTCTTTCTACCACCTGCTGTTGAAGTCACAGGTTAATCTAAATGAGGTCCCTTTCCTATGAAGTGGGATGCAGGGCACTTTCTAAACCATGAAAATGTCTTATGCAGGCTTTGCAAAATAATAAAGAAACAGTTAATTAAATGAAGAGTATTAAGTATCCAGTACTTGCTCAACATTTCATGCTGCTACAGGGTGCCATATCCAAGTGGAAGAGCCATTCTAATGTTTAAACCCCAATACACACTTCAGTTTGTATGTGGAAGTAGACAAAAGGAGTTTGTCAGACAAATGCCCCCACATAACTAGACCTTAGGGAGTGAGAGTAACAGGTTTTAGTAGACAGTCAGAGTAACAGGTTGTAGGAAAATGACTTTCTTTTAAGGCTTGTTTTTGAATCTGAGGAGTAATACAAAAACAAATTTCTAAGTACACAATTACACTCTTTAATGTAGACACTGGGAGATAATTTGTATTCTTAATTCTTTTACAAGTTCTTCACATTACTTCAGGGACTACAAAATAAACAGTTGAAGGTTTCAGCTCTGAAGTGGACAAATTACAATGCTTTGGTACTGGATTTTGTTCTAAAACCCAAATATGGGACAAAGGCAATAAAATGACATTGTCATTGTGGGTAGGAACCATTATCATTACAAGCACTTTAAGTACCTTTTACCATAATAAATCATTTACAATTAAAGGCTCAATGCTGTGGCTGTATTACCAGCTAACTATTATTCTTACTGGCCCTGCAAAGTTGCCCCCAGATCTCTGCCACACGCATTATTAATCTGCTTAAGTATTAGGTGCATAAACTCAGCAGAGTTAATAAAATGCTATAGCTTCATCTCCAAAGTACAGAAAACCCTCCCTTCTGGAAAAGTCCTGAAGGACTTAATAAGGATACCACCAGTTATTTCCTATAGAAATTACTCTGAAATAATTTACATAATTTGAGAAAATGATATACTTCCTACAGGCTTTTGAACCATCCTAAGGGATTCTGTAACAAAGCGCACTTTCTGAATTTCTATTGGATATTATAATATTCTACTATATTCTAGAGAAATCTTCCATAAGGAGCCGTTAAACTCTGAAATTAAACTGATCATGTTCCTAAAAAAGCAGGAGTTTGAGTATTTTGTTCCTTTTGTTTCTTCTCATTCACAGTGTCTGTATTTGCTTTATCAGGTAAAGCTGCGCAGTAGGAGTGGATGTGCAGAGTCAAAAAACTGGCTGAGGGTCTAGCATTCACACTGTACATATTTTTAGGTGGTGATTAAAATAGACTTCATTGGAAGGAATTGTTTCTGTAAGAAATCAGTGAACATCAAACCAGAATATGACACGTTAGAAAATTTCAAAAATAAATTAAGAAACGAGTCTTCAAATGCAACTACCATCTACCACAATGACTGAATATATTCAACAAAGAAATACAGCAACAAAGCCTAGAGAAATGTGGTTAAAAATGGAAATCCTCATGCATAAAACTCAGACAAAAATGTCAAAAGAAGCAAATAAAATGAACTTGTATTTGTTGGGTCTTCCAGGACTACTCTGACAAGATTAATACAGCTAGAAAAAGTATGGCTGTGTAAGAGTGTCAGAAAATTTCAAAAAAGAAAACCAAAATCAGCAATAAATAAATAAATAAATAAATAAAATACATAAACCCCAACAAAACACAGCAAACCCAGTCAAAATAACTTAAGCATAAAGTTCTAAGTGTTTATCAAGAAGCTTTCACCAGCTTTCTCAGAAATTTTGAGGCACTCCAACTTTCCCTCTTTTACCAGAAAATCTAAACACATACTCAGACATTCTGTAACCATGGAAAATAACCAGAAAGCAGAATATACCACAGACTGACTGTTAATATGGAATATGATGATCACTCGAGTTGTGCAGCCCGCATGGACTTCTGAGGTCCCCTCACTGTATAGCACAAGTGATATATTTTCATCTTTCACATTTATCTTGCTTTCTGTTTTAGAAAGCCAGACCTGATTCTGCCACCATTAGTCACACTGAGTTGTACCTGACTGTGCACGTAATCCCTATTTATCTCAATATTAATTCTTGTTAAATGCTTTTCATACAGGAAAAAAGATGCCACTAAGGAGAACTTGGAATCATAACTTAGAATTAGAATTTAGAAGGATTCATGTACCGTTTCATCTTACTTGTAGCCCTCTTTCTTTCCTCTTCACTTTAGCATGTGCACCTTCTCCCATCTTTCTCATTATTTTAACCCTCCTTTTTCAGATCTTCCTTGGTACTCTCGCACTTTCTGTCCCTCTCTTTCAGTCCTCTGTGCATCTCAAACTCCAACACTTACATTTCCAATTGTCAGCAAAGAGAGAAGACAGAATGCATCTGAGGTTTTTTGTTATCAGTTGTCAAACTGCACAAAAACATTGATGAATGTCTGTCTTTACTTGCCAAGTCCCCAGTATCACCCATCCTTACTTGAATTGGGCTGTGAAGGGCAAAACTAAGTAGGAGTTTCAGAAATAATCAAAAATAACATTCCCAAATCTACCTCTGGATGGGGGAGCAAGACTTAACCCATTACTCACCCTGCCTCCCTGTTTCCATACTCAACACAGGGTTAAATCTTGAGACCCTGCTTTTGTACCATATATAGGAATACGAAAATTAAGAATAAACACAAATGCAACTTTCAAAACCAAAATATTCATTCATGTTTCCTCAGGGAATGGTGAGAGAACACATTCTATTTGATAGTTCAGTCAAGTTATAGAAATACAGGAATGGATATACAATAGCTTTATTCTCCTGCTTTTACTGTTCCATTATAAGTGAGTATAGATTACACCCACTGTATTATGTTTAAATAGCAAAACAGAAAATATTGTTAAAGGGCAGGAGATTACCAAAGATTCATCATATTCAGACTGCACCAAAGAGGATCTATGTGATGTATTTCAGAAACCTGTCCTCTAGGACCCCACTGTTCTGTGCATTTTATGCGTTATGCAGTGGTTTCTAAGAGAAGCAACAACCTGCTTTTGGAGTGCAACTCAGATTCCAGCTAGTCCATATTCTTGACTGCTGACTTAACTCTTTTAAGATCTACTACTATTAGGAGCAATTCAAAATATATTGGCCTTTCCTACTTATTTCTCCTTGCCCTGAGTTTACTCTTCTCCTTTGGGATATGAACCTTTGAGGCTTCACTTTTCCATTTCACTGCTCTGGTAGCTCTCTACAACATTCACAGGGCTAGGATGGTGTATTTGCAGCTTTTGAATGAACTATAATTGCTTATACTGTCTTCTGAATATCAATCTTCAGGACTTCTCCTATTTACTGGTCTATTCCTAAAACAAACTTCGCTTTTAAGCACCAGATGGCTTTTCCACAGCAAGATGGCTCAGGGTACTACCCATGTTTATTCCATGCTCTCAGAGAAATTTCTGTTTGGATTCTGCATAAAATAGGTGATGTAGTCTATTGAAAACATGGTTTTAAATTCCTCCTGTTTAACGCTTTACCTTAATTTGGCATTTAAAAACTACCAAACTTTGAAATGCCAGATACACATAGTATTTATTAAGTAAACTAAAAGTGTGCCCTTACCTATGGGCAAAATGAATGAAATACATGCTCAATTTAGAACAAATGAGAAAAAGTCATGTGTAACCACTGTGCAAATTATTTTTATAAGAGGAAAAGAAAACATAACAAATACTAGTAAGCCTTTATATTAGATTCTGGAAGTGCATCTTTCTGAAGAAACAAATGATGGGGTTTTAAAACAAGTCTTTGTGAGTAGACAAACAAATGCATTTTTAAGGAGATTTTTAAAGTGAACAGCTAACATTATAGGAAAGAGCAGCTGTTGTCCCCTACTGCTCTGAAACCAAAGAACCCTGCGATCCACTTAAGCATGATTATGACAGTAATTGTAGAGGAAAGAAAGAAGAGGGAGCCTTAAAAGCAGTCCCAAAAGTGCTTGAGAAATTTGAGTAAAATATTTTTAAAGCCCTTAAAGAATCCTTATGTGTACCTGTTAAAGAATTGGCTGATTCCCATTCTATTTTCTGCACCATTAGCACATTCGCCAGCTAAGCTACGATGCCAACATTGTTATTGCTGAAATGGCAATGTGTGAAGGAAAGGGCATACAACTTGGATTTCAGAGCTCAGAGCTAGTAGCAGTTCTGGAAGTTGGAGAAAGAGGGAAAGTGTTTTGTTTGGGTTTTATATTGGCTAAGTTCTATCTAGAACCGACAGTGAAAAAAAAGATAGCAAAAGTATAGCTCTTAATTATTTAAATTTCAAATCTACGGCCACACCATTTATTTTACAACAGATACAGCTGTTAGCTAGAATGGATTATCACTCTCTAAACAATTAATTTTTGTTGTTTTTTCTTAAGACCACGGTGCATCTGCTAATTACCATGGCAAGAAAGGTCTCACCATAGCCTTTCATGAAATCCTTGTAATTGTTGATGTCCGGTTAAATTCCCTAAGGTATTCATACCTCTGAAAAGTGATTACTGACAACTTTTTTGAACTACATTTAAGAAGTTTATCTGCAAAGTCTTTTAATAGGCTATGTAACTAAAACATATATGCCAGAAGTTTCACATACACCCAATATGCTAAAAAAAAATTTGAACATTCTATTTAAACATACTGGTGGTCCAACCTGCATCAAAACAATCTTGTGAACTTCAGAGCAAGCCTGTAGCAAAACTGTTCTACTTCCTGACAAATTAATTTCAAGTCATTTTGAATAGTCAACTTGTTACCTCAGACAAATATGGACAACTGTTACAACAAAAAAATGACAAAAAAGCTGGAAAGATTCATAGTCTCTAACTCTATTCTCAAAGTAACTAACTAACTCACTAGTCAAAAAAGATTATTTCCTTACTTTACATTACTAAGATGTGTAATGTTATTTGTCCTCATCAGAAAGGTCAAGGGAGCAATCACAGATGAAAAAGCAGCTCCTTACACATTGCTAAGAAATGGTAAATGTTTGAACCAGTTGCCTTTAAGCTAAGCAAAACGTTCAAATTTTGTTACTTGACCGTATTTTGTCATTAACCACATCAGAATATAGTTATTAGAGCAATTCTGCAGTCAAGTAGTCATTTGTTATGTGTTCTTCACTGGTATATAAGTTGCCTGTAAGTTCGTTGCTTACCAAGTAAGAGATGGTTTGGGATTTTCCAGCTATTTGCATTACATGTCTTTTTACATGTGTTCAAATGTGTAACGTTTTTACAACAAACTTATGGGTTTTTTTAGGAGCGTTAACAGCAGCTCTTTAACTAGCCATGGACACTATTATTGACATAATGTGAAGTTAAAGCAAACATTAATCCTGAAAACTCCACTTGAAAAGTACTTAATAAATACATATGTTTTGAGATTGGAAAACTCAGTAATTTTTCAGAGAATTCCTTGTCAAGAAACCATTGAGAATTCAATTTTACTATCATATTCAATTTGCAAATTACTATTGTTTTTCTCTTCTAATCACAATTCATACCTAGGAAAACTGTAGGAACTATTGCAAATAAATATTTGTCAAGAAGCATATTTCACTTTAAAAAATGCATATAAGAAAATTCCTACTCATCCAAACAACACTAAAATGTTAAACTAAAAGAATATTCTCTGATTTCTCACAGTATGGATCAACTTCCAGAATTACACCTCAGAATCACACCTAGTTACAGAAAAAATTAGGCTTCCATCCATCACATAATTTTCTAGGAGCATTTTTTTTCTTCTCTGATAACCTTTTACTAAAACAAACAGCAAAGTAAGAAAATAATAAATACTGGAAAAGGTCCAGTATAAAAAGTAATGACTTCATAGAGGTCAGCATCATGTGTGTCTAAAATAGCTTTAAAGTTGCCACAGAGCTTCAGGTGGGGGTCTCAGCAGAACTAACTCTCCTACCTGCTCTAATTTATTCCATCTGCAAATGGTCCCCAAGGTTATTAGCTCTAGATAGTTGTCGTCTTAGTGTTCAGACAGACTGAGGTGTAAATGACAGCTCAATCAGCTTTATATTAGAGCTGTCTTCTCTTAACGAGAGAAGCCAGACTACAATCTGGACATCGTGACCGGATTGTAGTGAAAGAGAGATTTACATATCACCTAGTGTTATGCATCCACCCTGTTCAGTTTAAGTTAGGTGACTTAAATCCATCGGTTCTTCCCATGAGGAAGTGAGAAAAGAGAGCTGCTACTTAGACCTTTAAAACCTTGCAGAAAATGCAAATGTTTACATTAACTCCTGTTTATAGTCATCTGGAAGAATGGGAGCCATAGAATAATTTTATAGAAATTATAAATAAAATCTTCAATGCAATATCTAAATCAAATTAGAAAAAAATGGAAGAATTGCAGCATTTTACAAATTTCTGCTGCTCCATTTTGGTAAAATCATGTTAGTACAGAAGAAAAGAGATATGAATTAATTTCTTCAGTATAAGCAATTCGTACTAATTTCTATGGGAGCTGCATGAATCAAGGGTAACAGACCACCATTAAGATGAATGAAATTGAAAAGCTGTTGATTTTCAGAAATCAGTAAAACTAGGCAGGCTGAAAGACAAGTTAATATATTTTTAATTAGATCTCCATTTGTTCAAGATAAAGATTGCAATTTCAGTGTGAAATGTATCTCAAAATATTAAGTGAAATGTGTGGTCTGAGAAAAGCTATTTCTTAATGTGTTAAGCACCTACACCTGGACTAAGGGATCTGACTATACAACAAATCTTTGAAAGACTGATTACCTAGATGGTATATGTGGGCACTGTGTGCCTATTGAGATCTATATGATGTCTAGCATGAAAATAACATAAACTGTAATAACTATAAATAGTCTAAAATTACTTTGCAAAACAGAACTGCTTACTATTGGTTGAGAGAGAAATCCTTTGACTGGTAAATAATTTTAAACATTCGATAAATTAACAACACCGTTAAATTTTAGTTGTTGCTAATAAGCATTCCAAAGCATGTTATTCACACAAATGCAACTTGATATGTTGTGGTTTTAAGCAAGTAGAAAATAAGGAACTATTGGCCCTAGTTCAGCAAAACTGTCAAATGCCAGTGATGAGTCAAAGGCAACTCTTTCTCACTCTGAAGACTGAAACACCTCCTCTTTGAGACGTGTTAGGAACAGCAGGCTATCTGCAAAAGTCACATTGTCACGGTGAGAACAGAAACCTGGTGATATGTGATATCCATATATTTTCATCCTCTAAAGAGGCTAGAAAATCCATCTGATCTACCTAGAATGCATCTGGAAATAGGAAGACAGATCTCTAGCTCCTGTGGGACCACATCCCTGTTTCATGGAGCAAGCCAAGAGAAAGTTGACCAGTTTCAGCGTCTGCAGACAAGCGAGTGCACTCTTCACAGTGATTAAGGAGTGGCCTAAAAACCAAAACCAAACAGAATATATTTTTATACCTTACCTCTCGGAAGAATTCTCTGCACACATACAGGGTGGACCAGAACCGAACTCCTCACTAGCTAGTTGGGTTCCCAGAAGCTGAATGGCGGTGTGATATTACACAACTGGCAAAATAAAACTGATGCAGATTCTTGGATAGCTGGCTGTGAGGCAAGGAAGTAATGATTTATAGTGTTCATGCTTCTCATTTTAGCTTGGATTTTTCATGAATTTTAAAACTGTCATTGGCTTCATTTGGCATTTGCTCTTTTCTCACTACATACACTCTACCACATACATAATTTAGAATTCCGCAACCACAATTTAAGTAAAAAAAAAAAAAAAAAGAGACATTCATTTTCTTAGAGCCTTAAAACAAAGCTATGTTCTGGGGGTTTAAAAATCTAAACAAAGAAAAAAAGAAGTGTTTAAAGAAAAAGAACAGCATGAATGAAACTATACAAAGAAAACACGTCTTCTCTTTTTCAGTACACACCTTTTTTAAAAAGGTGCAACCAAAATATCTGTAATCGAAATTTTGGGAGAATGAAAGGCAAATACAGGCAGTCTGCATTTATTTTGTGTCAGCTGAACACTAAACCTCTCATCTTATGCTTGAATCTTGGTATACTGAAGACAGGTAAGTCCACTGAAAAACTGTAATAACTCATCTGCCTCCAAATGTGATGTAAAAACAGAAATATGTTGGTACTAATACTACAGTGATAAGCTCCTTGGACTTAAATTTATTTAGCTTTTGTAGCAATACGTTTTCAACTTCTGTTGTCCATTAAGCATGTTAGGGGTATTGAGTCACTGTCAGTATTGTGAGATTGGGCTCAGGGGCAGAAAGAAGGAAATGGTCTACTGGCTACTGAAACACCTACCAGGATTCTCAATTGCCTACATAGCAGAAGGTTCTAAGAAATCCCTCTTGTGCATGCTAAAAAAGGCACTCACATGCCAAGCTGATTGGATTTAAAAGAGAAAAGGTTTTATTCCCTGAAGACTGGGAGCAAAAGACCAAAGTAGTGGAATTGTGTCTGTAGGTTACAGAGGAAGTGTATTTTATCAGAAGAATATATTTGAAAATCTGACCTTTATGAGGAGAAATACAGGCCTGGCACCGACAAATTATTGTGAGTAGTAGCAGTCTAGATATCATTACTAGATGGCATTGTGAAGCACACCTTGAAAGACTCAGTCCTTTAGACTGTCAGCTTATTCTCCAATAGCGTAGTTCAGCCTGGGATGCATGTAAATATGATTGATCACATTTCTGAGTCCCAGAACCCTCATTATTATCACTGACTTATAGCACCAGATATGCAGAATTTGCATCTCCGATGAATATTTGGGATACCATGTGGTGAGCCTTGGGCAGAATGATCAAAAGCTGGAGGTATTTTTCACACAATTTCTACATCCCTGTGATGGATTTTTCTGGCATTTTCATGTGAGATTTGGAGGCATTTTTCTGACTAGACGACAGGACCATGTATTTAAGGATTCTGCCCAAAAGTGACAGTTGGCAATCTACTTGTAACAAACATCCCACTGGTTTGGGCAAGAAATTAAAAATACTTTTCCAGTAGTAGTGCTACTTTGAGAGAAATTGAGATAATCCAATGAGAAGAAATCAAGATGGAAATAGTAAAGGTTGCTCTTCAGATGACCTTTTCTAAATAGTATATAAGATTTCTCCCATTAAATTAACATATTTACATAAATATCAAGCTTTCATACTAAGCAATAATCAGTTATCTTCCTCTGAAGCAAACAACAGGAGCTATTAAAAATACATCAACAGTTTAGGGGAAACAGGAAGGATCAGCTTCCTCTTTTGATATACTGGAGCCTCTTACTTGCTGTATACTACTCAAAACAGAAGTGCTGAACAGAGTCTGAGCATGGAATACAGTGACCCCAGAAGGTGAGGTCTGCATTAAGAAATTTTCAGTGGAGCTCCCCACCCTCACTGAATCTACTTATTTATTCTGAGTAAATAGGAAACAATTTTAAAAAATGGTACTTTCTGCACTAAAATGCGCTTCCAAACATGTCTCAAGGTTTTATGCTTGGTTCTGACTAGTATGATTAAACATCTAGTAGAATAATTAGATTAGACTCACTTAAGAGCCCCACTTAAATTCAAAGTCCTTTCTCTGTCCAGAGAGTATAAAAAATGGTGTACCGAGTTGTCTGCAAAATTTCCTGATTATTAATCCTCTTAACATCTATATGACAGAATAGTTACTGTAAAATCAAGATAAAAGTCCAAAAAGCTGTTCCCTTTCACTTGCTGCTATAAAAGTATCTTTTTGTCTACAAAGCCTCAGACAGCCACTGGGGCCAAGCCAGGATTCCTGTAGTGAAACAATTGACTTGGCATCATGTTGACACATATAAACAACAGTCTGTCAACAGGCCTCACATTAGTGACAGAACATTTTTGGCAAAACAGTAGCATCCTTCTGGGCACTATGGCAATAACAGCCAGTAGCATTCATTCATGCCTTCACTCTACAGCACAATATTAATTAAAAGATTATAGCAGTGACACTCATCCAAGAAGCTAAACACCCACAGAAATCTCCATGTAGAAGAGTAGAATGTTTATTGAATGAGAACATGCCTCTAGCTGCTTTTTCATACAGTAATTTTAGACTTACACACTGTATGTGACCTCTGTCAGTTCACAATTAGCAGATAAATGCAACTGCTTGCTTGCAAATGGCTATATGAAGTATATATACACACACATATGCCATCAACTTATGTAAATCAACTTTTCTAGCCTGAATAATAAAAAACATAAAAACAAATAACATTGTTTATGAAAGCAAGCAGTGCTATGGGCTTTTTCTTTTATTTTTTTTTCTTTTTTTTTTTTTTAATGAGGGCCCAAATGAAAATTGACAGTTTAATTTTTTTTATATTTTACCTTTCTATGTTCTCTCTAACACCTGAAAATACATGTAAGGGAGTTTGCATATATATATATAAAACATCTATCAATTTTTAAAAGAAGGTGGAAAAATATTTAAGCTAGTCAATGTTTTCACCATAGCAGCTTTGATTTTTCACATTTTTCTACGTCTGTGGAATATGATTTATTTTATTAATAATCCTTTAGAATAAATGGAACAAAATTAGGGGCAATGTATGGAAAGGAACTTGGAAGGGGGGGAAACATTGATTACCTTCTGACAACTGGGTGGAAGTTTAAATAGTAAGAAAATGTAAAGTGCAGAGGAAAGTGGATGGCATCCAAGAATCCCAGAAGCAGCATAACATCAGTTCTGGAAGCTGTGCAAGAGAATTAGTATGGCAGTTTGTCTGGGCTAATTAGCCTTACTGAGATACCCCACACTTTATTGCAAAGAAATGCCCTGAACTCACGTGGCAAGAGGTATACAGTATATGGGATTCATAGGAGCAGCATAGGAACCTAAAGAAACATAGTGGAGAAAAAAGTCAGGGGAGACCTTTACAGGTCATATGATCCCTCTGGCAGTATTTTATGCCTAAACTGCCCTAAACAGACTCTTGTCCTTCCCAAAGCGTTTGGTGGTGCAGATTCTCTAACTTACCCATTTTAATTCAGTCCCTAAAAACTTTCTGATTAATAATCATTTCTCACCCTAGTCCCACAGAAGAGCGGACTTGACTTTTTCATTGCACTGATTTATTAAGTATTTGAAGGATACTCTGGCCTTCCTCAGGATAAATCAAACCAGTTCTTCTCATCTCATGGGATTCGCAGCAAAAATACACGAATGTAAGGATGCCTATTGCCAAAAGCAACCAGAGTTGAGCTCTCTCTGAGATGTGATCCCTTTCCTTTTGCAAAGCCAGATGATACTTTGAGCTTTTCCAGTGAGTTAAACATATAAATTCTCCCCTCTGGAAGAAAGAAAGAGTTAATTTTCTGTTTCAAAACAGCTGATGATAAACGTACAGTCAGATCATACACTTCATAGTGTGTCCCAACTGTCAGACTACAGGTTAGACAGGGTTTCTAAGGCAAAAAAGAAAAGAGAAACAAGCAAGAGTATGTGATACTTCACACAAGAACATTCATATATAAAAGCCATCATTTGATTCAGTTTCTGCAGGGAGGCTTCTTTATGAATTGCATCCTTTTTTTTTTTTTTTTTTTTTTTATGTAAAATGCAGAATCTAAAAAGCACATTCTCTTGCAGGTCACATCCTCATCACAAAGCTTTGTGCGCTCTCCTTGTCCCTCCTGTGTAGCCTTTGCTTTTGGAGCTGCCTAGCAGCCCTGTTTCTGGACAGGCCGTAGCAGGTGTGGTAGCCAAAGGCGGTGGCAGCCTGGTACCTTAGTGTACTTCTGAAAGGAGCTTGTTGTAACAGAGTTTCAATATCTCTGGTCAGAAGGCGGCTGAACACATCTATCGCATTTTCAGGTACGAGTCTTCTAACTACTGGAAATAGTACGTTGGTTATTTTTCTGAATATGTGCTCTCCAGACTGAGGACTTAATTTTTAGCAATAATGGGAGAACACAGCCAAACACTTCTTTGAATCTCTCAATTAAGAGTCATAAAATTAACTATTTTTGGCCAGATTCTTTATCTCCTCCATGTGCAGAATCTTACTGAATTCATTGCATACCTGCCAAGAATGCCTGATGAAATCTAAAATAGCAATTTAAAGAGAATGCTCTTTTATGTGTGGGAGACACAACCTACCTACAGATCAGCAGAAACAACTTCACCACAGCACCTGAGACAGTAAAAATAACAGGTTAGTTTTCATTTTTAGCCAGCATGCTGTATCATAACACACTTCCATGTGTTCAAATTGAAGCAAAGGAAATATTTATTAACTTAATGAGGGATTGTAAGACTTGTCTCTGTAGCTGCTTTTATAGAGTTTAAAACAAAGAGTGAATATTTAGGCAAAAATAGCAAAACTAGTACTAGGAATAATTACATCCTTCTCAAATTTAAACAGTTAATATGATATTAATTGAAACTAGATTTTTTTTTTTTTTCCTGAAGGAAACTTAAGGATTTTTGGAGCTCTGATTTCAAACTGAGATTTTGAAATTCCAATATTTTGACTTTAAAATGTCAAAATCCAATATGTATCTTTTTTTTTGGATCAACAGAAAAACTTTTGCATTACTGCATTAAAATGTTTCATTTTAATGTATTTAACCAATCTAAAAAGCTTTGCTTCCAGAAAATTCACAGTTGAATATTTTTTTTTTTTTTTTATTGGTGCTAGTTGCCTGTAGTTGTTACTAAGTCTCTTATTTTCCATACTGGGTATGCAGACTACACATTGCTTTGATAGTTTAGGTTACACAGTGTCCCTAAATTTGCTTATCTCAAAAAAAATTACTCATTTTTCTATCATTAACGTAATCAGCTAGAGATCTCATAAAAGTAACAGAGCTCTGGCCCATAACTGCCTTATCACAATGGATTATCATGAGAAAGCACCAATTAAGTGCTAGTCAACAAATTAGAACTGTACTTTT
>JAOEHX010056811.1:0-22833 GCA_025448015.1 Bolborhynchus lineola
ACTCCCCCTAAACCAAACAAAGCCCTCAACCCCCACCCCCCACCTCCCCCCAGAAAACCCAAAACCCTACAAGAAATTTAAAAACCAAAACCAAAACCAACCAACAACAACAAAAACTACCCCAGAGGGTGAAATCCAGATGTATGTTATGAAATGCATTTCAGCATTTGTGTTCCATCCAGTGGACACTGTGATACCCACACTGCACGGCTGAACTGTGAACGTAACTCTAGCGTGTTAATAATGTTTTGGATTTCCTTGACCTCAATCCTGTCAGCACAGATTGTCCTCTGTATTTCACATGTGATTTCATGGCTTGTATTTATTGAACATTCACAGAAAACCCAGAGTCTGGGGACTACTGTTGAGGCAAATTCACATCTTAATTGCTTAGAAAAAGGACTCAGAAGATCCAACATTTAGACATAGAATTAGGAAGAGCTATGCGAAAAGCAGAGGCTTTCAGCACACAGCACCAACCTACTTTGCTGCAGGTTTCTTAACACTGCAGGCTCATCCTCAGTGCCTTGCACTGTGACCTCCCTCCCTGTCACAACATAAGAGTTGCTACAGGTTAGTGAACAACTTCTTTCTTGGTTCTATTCTTCTTTTCCCTGTGTCTTCCTCTTGAAATAACCGTCTGCAAAGTAACGAAGTTTGGTGCCAGATAGCAGCAATGGCAGATACTTTTGCAAAGTACTTAGCTCAGCAAAGCACTGTTCCAGTGATTGCCATGTGTAGGTGATGCTGTCTTGGGTTCAGCAGTAGCAGTCTGTTTTTTCCTCCTTCTTGGTAGCTGGGGCAGTGCTGTGTTTTTGACTTTCAGCACGGGAACAGCACTGATAACACCCATGGTTTTAGTTACTGCTCAAATGTTCAGTCTGATCAAGAGCTTTCTGAGCCACATGCTCTGCCAGGGAAGAGGGGAAGCCGGAAGGAAGCAGAGACAGGACATCTGACCGAAACTGACCAAAGAGGTATTCCATACCACAGCACATCATGCCTAGGATGTAAAAACTGAGGGCAGGGACCCGGAAGAGTTAGATTATTGTTCAGTCAGGCTGGGTATTGGTTGGTGGGTAGTGAGCAGTTGTATTCTCTTCCCTCGTTATTTCCCTCATCATTATTATTATTGGCAGCAGCAGCAGTGGTTTGTGTTATACCTCAGTTACTGGGCTGCTCTTATCTCAACCCATGGGAGTTATACTCTTTCGATTCTCCTCCCCAGGAGTGGAGGGGGAAGAAAGAGGGGGGGAGTGAGCGAGCAAACTGCACAAGCTGGGCTTAAACCACGACAGATGCCCAGCACCAGTGCATTACTCTTTTCACTCAGTTTCATAAAGGAATTAATATACAAAATATTTGAATTTATAATTTCAGGGTTTAGTATGCTGATATGCTTGGGGTTTTGACATTTTTACTCTTACACATCCATCTTCTTCCAGGTGTAACACTGATTAAATTTTAAATAGAGAAGACATGAGTTAAGATGGGTTTATTTGCTGCTCACATTTGGCTTCTGTCATTGCTGCACATGACATTAAAACAAAAAGAAAGGGCAACTGTCTAGACCCCACTGAAACACTCAGAGTCCTCCATATGGTTTCTATTAATCTTTTGTTTTCTTAAAAACCTCTCCTTTTTTCCACCTTACCCTCAACCTATAAAACTCTGCCTGCCTCATAAGTTTCACTGCAAAACTCATTTGTGAAATTAAAGTCTGATTCTGAAAACATGTACATATAAAACTTCAGGCTACGCCTTCTTAATGTCTTCAATATGACTCAAATAACTGAAGCTCAAAACATACACAACCTGTTTTAACTCAGGATAGAAAGTAACTGCCTTCTGCGTCACAGTAGATCAGCATTCTGTGATCTGATGCATGGCAGTGGTGAAATTCAAAGGCAACCTCAACATTTGACGCTCAACCTCAGGTAGGATAGCCTCGGGCAACATACAGACAAGGGAAATCAGCCAGGAAGGAAGACAAGGCATGTGATGACTGGCACGCTTGTCCCCTAAAATAATAAAGCATAAAATAGTCCCAGCTACAAAACCAAAACAGTAAATTCTTTTCTTTTGAGAAGGTCTCAGATACTTGGGCTTATACCTACTCTGAGTAATTCCCTTCCCAGGCAATGATGCACTATTACATGGCATGTTATAAACCATGTTACAATACAAGTCTACATAGATGCAAAAACTTATACACACACTCACCAGTGCAATCTTATATGTAAATAAGAAAATAACCTGGATAGGTTGCTTTACTGTGAAAATATCTGTGGATTTCCTTAAGGAAAATAGTCAGCCTTTTATTTTTGACTGTTTCATTCTTTTCCCACAGAGAAAATAATAGAAAAAGGCAGGAAGGAAGGCAAAGCTTTCCATTAAAGTAGTCTCCAGTACAAGACACTCATGGCACAAAACCACTAGAACTGTTCAAACAAGTATTATTTCTTATCAATGAAAATAGCAATTAACTATTTTAAACAGAACAGGTATTTCACAAGGTATCAGCTAACTTACTTTCACTGATGTAGAGAAGTTTATCATGATACACAGAAGTATCCATTGTAGTTAATTTTATTTCATTCCACAAACATCCTAGCAGTAGAAAACTGCCTTGAAGTAATGGATATTTTCAGATGCTGCTTCTGTTTGTTAAAGGTGAGGTCACTGAAACAAAGATTATATAGGAGAAATATCAGTTTCACATGTTAGAAAAGCAAATTCCTCAAAAAAATTCAATTGCATTTTCTATTAGGTCTCTCTAACACTTATTAGGAAAAGGCCTTCCCCTCATAGTCACCTGTATTGGAAGAAAAAATATCAGGCTATTATTAACCAAGGTAAAGGATACCTAGTGGGTATCTGTGGGTTGGGTACCCACTGTGTTTTTCTGCGTGACAGCTGGAGCTCATAAATGTTTTTTGTTCGTTTTCTCCATCTTGTGCCTATTGCCTATATTATTAATATAAACCAGCCTACAATTAATCTGTTGAGCAAACATTTACTAGCAATAAGGATCCACTTTTAGTACCTAAATAATACTGCTTTTTCCAAGTACGATAAAAAGAGACTCTAAGAAGGTACCCTTCCTCCTTAATAGAACTACATATTAAATTACAAAACCAAATATTTGAACTGTGCAAGGCAGGTTTCCTATTCCTCTAGGAAAACTGGTACTAAAAAGCCATGGACCTTTTCTTTACAGACAACATTAATATCTTACTAAAGTTAGTGCTTACAAACACACAGTGTCCTGTATGCATTGTTTTTAATCATACCTTCTTAAGGAAGCAATCCACTCATAATAGGAGTAATATGTTTTTAAATGAATAATTTGCTTAATAATCTAATTTAAGTTTGGGGTTTTTTTCATTAGGCTGTTTTTAGAAAGAATATGCAACAGTTGAAATTTCTTCAAGTACAGAGAATACGTTTGGATTTATGAAACGAGAAGCATTGATTTCTTTTGTATGTGTAAATGTCTAACAAGGTGCTGTATAAAGGAAAGAAGACTTAAGGGTTCATCAGGAGAGTGCCTTTCTAAATTAGCATGAGCTGCTCCAGAACATCAATGAATTCCTTATTGCAAGAAAATCTTTCTGTATCCATAACCAGGCACAAAGACTTTCAATTAATTTCTGCTAGTTGATCAGCTGAACAATACAGTCCCTATGGAGGATACTTGGCTGATACTATAGCGACTGTAAAATTAAACTCGCAGTAAAATAAAAAGCATTGAACTGTGATCCTTCAAGCTTAGTTGCGTTGGTGCAGGCATTCAATGCATATGTTGGATAAATACTGCTCAGAGCTATCTCTCTATGGCCACTTAAAGTGAATGACTGAAAGAGAGGCCAGTCAAATATTACAAGGACATGCTGAAGGCAAATTTTTGAGCTGTGTGGCATTAATTCCACAACATGGACAGCAGGGCTGAAGACTGCAGGGGTAGAGATTATATATTGGATCTGTCAAAGTTTATGAGCAAAACTGTATTGACACTGCACATCACTGCAGATGCCAGAGAAAAGCAGGTGTTGGGGATGGAGGAAATGCAACTTCTGCACCCACTGTGCTGCTATAAAAATCAGAGCAGTTTCTCAAAGAAACGTCAAAGGCAGTATTTCTTACACAAGGTGGATATAAGACTCCATTCTCTCCTACTTCTACACCCTTTTAAAATACAATTAAATACAATGTACTGGACCACATTAATTCATTTCCACTGAAGATATTTCTGTGAGAAAATCTAATCTACTAACATAAGTCTGCAACATTTTGATACTTTTTATTAAATAGACTAGATTTCCTTTTGTCTAATCTGTACTTCTTGAAAAATGTCAGGTTTAAAAAAAAAAAAATACTCCTATTATTACACATGGACTAATAATCATTCAATGCATCAGGGAAATAAATTCAAATTGTTGATCATGGGTGGAATTATATTTGCCATTTCCTAAACAAGAAGCTGCCCGGAAATCTCACAAAAACAGATTCTAGCAAAATATCTCTGCTGTAGGCCTGTTTCCATAGACTAACATACTTGAAAGTGAAATATGAATATTCATTTGCTGTTTTTTCTAGACAGCTGTACAGAGACTCCTCTGCTCAGAACCTGCCAGAGAGCACAGAGCAGGAAAGCAAATGCTTGTATCTTGCCAAATAGCCAATGGATGTGCGAGCTGTTCAGATTGCGCTTTGAATTCTATTTAAGGTAAAAATCTGTATGAGTTGCTAATCTTTTTATCAAATATCATGACATACTCTTGTGCAGCCTCTGAAGAATTACCACTCATGCAAGTATTAACATCAACATTCTTCCACCTTCACTGAGCAGGCAGAGCTAGAGCCAGAGCTTTAATATCTCTTTCAGTTGACTCTGCCCCACGTCCTCTATGCACCCATTCTTAATTCCATTTACTGTACTTGTCCTTGCATATGCTTTTGTATTATTCAGCAACAAATTCAGTCTTCGGGCATAAACAAACAAATCACACATGTTTTATTAGCTACAGTAAGATCTAATTGCAACAAGCAGAGACACAGAAGTCAGAAATTCCAAAATTTAGAGATCTGTTAGAATTGTTACCGTAGTCACACCACGCACTGCATATACTTAATGCAAACTTTATAATGTAAATAATTTGATACAAATCTCACGAAAATACTGAACTGAAAACCAGAAAGGAATACATATTAAAGTGTTAATATACCATGGAAAAATACATTCAAGTATAAATTGGCCAAACACATTTACAATTTCAGTATTTCAATGGGTTTAAGACCCTTCTGCCATGCAACAGAAATAGCCAAAATTTTAATTTAATTAAGAAACAAATAAAACCCATAGAATATAAAACTTAATTCTACAGAATTAACCATTTTACAAGAATAACAATGTTATTCCTATGTTATCAAAAAGAGACAAGTACAGCCACCAATATTTCTAAGTCTATGAAAGAGACTTATGTAAAAAGCAGAAGCTCAATTCCAGCTTTAAACAGCTTAAACAGCTTTAAGAAAGGAAAAACTTTATTTACCTTACAATCTGTAGTAGTAAGATCTCCACATTTGCATCTCTTGCAAAATCAGCAAGAGAAACTTCTGTGTGTGTATAAACACATATATATTATATATGCACACATCTACTTATGTTCACATATATATAGGTAAAGGGATATAAATATATACCTGTATTAAAACACATGGCAATACTAACAAACAGAAGTACAACATCAAAATGTATTACAATTTAAATAGTAACTGTAATGTTTAGACAATGTAAGAACAGACAAGTATTCTGTCCAATACCATTTTTCACAGATCTATAGAAATCAACCATTTTTTTCTCTATTTTGTTAGGGAATGACTAAGAAATGTAGCAAATGTTGCACTTGTTCACTCATCCTGAACTGTAATGCTTTCTAATATTAAATTAAATGATCACAAATGCCTTTTGTTAGTGCAGAGTTATTTCCACAGCTGCAGACTGCAGTCACAACTCTAGATAATGGTGTGCACTGACTTCTCACAGTGACTCGTTGTGTTTTTAAAGCCACGTTCATATGTTGAAGTGGTTCAGCCTTCTTGCACTGCTCACGCCTGGTTATACAGCCCTTAACTTCTCCCGAGAGCATCAAATAGGTAAGCCACTTCGAACTCACTTTGTCACTTATTAATGTCTTCATGAATAAACTACTGAGGTACAGCATCTTAGGTATGGTATTTATGGATGACTTTAAAAAATATTTAGTGGCTTATGAGCACAAGTTGCGCTGAAGGTAGAAGGACCTACACTCCTGTGACCCTAAACACTGGTAAAGTTCCCTCTTCCCCCTGCCTTAACTCCATACTACTACAAAATAAATTCTAAAAGGAACTTCATGTGATCCATCAGCAGTGGTCCAGTTCACCATTTCTCATTAAAGCTGAAGTTGAGAGGGAGCCTGATGTAACTGTGAAGAGTAAAAGGGAAGTTAGATGAAGACAAACAGAAGCCAAGCACTTTACCAGGTATCTTCTTACAATTAAGAAAGTGTGAGAAGACCTCTGCGCTATATTTTTATTTTTGAGGTTAGTTAAACTGTTATCTGAATGTCACAGATTCTACAGGTTTAATACATCTCATTTCCTCTTTCTCCTAGCAATGTTGCTAGTTGAGCTGTCTGCAGAATTATACCATGCTCAGGTACAAACACAGAAGAGCCAGTGGTTTGCAAGTGAAATGAGATTTCGGAAATTAAGGATACACAACATTACTTGTTAGCAGAAAGCTGGCTCTACACTATTTTAAAGAACTTTTTAATACAAGCAGAAAATGATCCTATCAGTAGTGTTCACACCAGATATTCCTTTATATATTATTGGTGCCTTCTCATATCTTGCACATAAAAGTATATAGAACTTCCTCTTTTCAACAACATCCTTCCTACATGCAATAAAGATTTTATCCAACAATTGGACTTTTGAAAACTCTTCTCCTTATGACTGTGCAGTTTTGCTGTTTCATGTTCTTTCACTCAGTGTTCATTTCCTTCAAGCAAAGACTCCAGCTTTAATTTTAGTGTCTTCTATAATTGTTCACTAATGCCTTATTAAAGCTGAACACCTGTAGCTTTAGTTATCTTATAAATGAGTTAACAAGGAAAAACACCTCACCAGAGAAGCTTGTTTTATGTATCTGAACCAGAAGAATTAAAATGTTTTATACCTCCTCAAAGTTATCTGTTCTTTGGTTCCAGCATTTCAAGCTGTTGTTCATGATTTTTTGGCAATAAGAATAGGATGAACATCAAAACAAATGAACACAGCAAACTGAATTCTTCTATAGGAAGCTTTTGCAAAAGTTCATGATTTGGAATATGTCACTAGAGATGATGAGAGACTCCATTACAAAAGTTGGGTATTCTCCTTTGCAAACAGACAGAAATGGTATCATCTGAGAAGTGTTTCAGATGACCGTAAAATTATTTGCTCAATTGTCCATTCTGGTTCCTTTGAAATACTGATGTAGGTGGTAGCAACAGGTTTACTGCCTCCAAAAGCTATTATTAGCAAGAATAGTGCTGGGATCCGTAGCTAGCAGCCATCAGCTGGTGGGTTATTTGTATGACACAGTTTTAAACTGGGTTAAATAAGCAGTCCTACTTGCAGCTGAGCCTAGAAGCCACCCCAAGTGTCTCCATTGCCCTCACTCCTCTCCCATGGGAGAATTGCCACTCCAGATTTTCCCCACAGCTGCGCATGTCCCAGCCAGGAACAGCCACAGGTGCTGCAACCCCAAAGAGCTCAGCAGGAGAACAGAGGGAGCTCATTTCCAGAGCAGAGACAGAGCAGTAACAAACATCTGTAAGCAAGCAGTATTTTTCCCCAGCTCAGAGCCTTATGCTGACCCCAGACTTAATGTAGGTGATGGAGTTTGCTACTTGTAGTGGCACAAATATCTTTTCCGTGAAACCACAGTATGTTAGTGGACAGACACCCTACACAGGCTGGCATTTACAACAGATTAGCTATTCTGACAGCAGTTTGTCTTTGAATGAAAGGGAAGCAAATCTCCAGTATAAAAAAGATTTCAAAGAATATATGTAGACAGAGCAAGGACAATTTCCCACCACCCTGGAATCTATAGCTTTTATCTATCTATGCAGATAGATAAAAATAAAACTAGCAATTTATCTTGTCTTTTCTTCTTCTGAACAGCCTTCTCTAAAGCAAATCGAGTATTCGCACAAGTGTAATACTTAAAACCATTTCTGAATGGAAAGCTCAGGTTTCTCTAGAATCATTTGGCAGCGTACAATGTATTGGACTCCTGGCTGATGTCTTCATTTATTTCATGCATTTTTCAGATTCACATCAGTAGTAAAATCTGGTGCAAGCTTTGTCTTCTTAAGGGAAAGAGCCTGTGACATAGTCCTGGAGAAAGAAAAAGTAAATGATCCAAAGCAGTCATGACCTGAACTCAAAATTCCCAGCAACACTGAGTGTCTGTTTCTATGCTCTACATCATTGGATGCACCTTCTGTGGTGTAGCTCTATTTAAAAGTCAAAAAGAGGTCTAGGGCTGTGCTTATATACTAGATCTGCAATACACAATTCACAATAAACAGTAAAAGAAAAAAAATTTACCAGATGAGCACTGAAGTAATTAAATCCTATCAAATTGATCCTTATTGTGCTTACACCTTTGGTAGGATATATCCTTTCAGACAGGACTCTATTGAATTCCCATTACCTTAACTGAAAGCATAATAATGCAGAGCCACGGCCTGTTCTAAAAATGGTTCTCTGAGCTTTTTCACGACTGATCGTAAAATAGACTTATTGGAATATTGTAAAACAATTCTTTGTTTATTTACAGGTATGAAAATAAAGCCTCCAGCCACAATCTGTCAGATTTTACAGAGTATCACAAACCCCAGAATATATGCCCAGTTTAAACGCTGTAAAATAAAGATGACTCACTTCAAATGATGGCCTAAGGGCCTGCATGCTGTAAAGCTGGCACATTTGAGTTATAGAAAAACCAAAGTGTCCTGGGCTAATTAAATCCATTCATCTTGGACTTTAAAGTTTCAGACAGATCTGTAATTAGAATTTATTTCAATTTCTTTCTATTTCTTATTTCATTCTTTCTACAGCTCTGCTGAATGACCAGACATTTGGAAAATCCTGAATCTGGGAACTGGAAAAGTTTTTGTGTTGCTGAGAGCTCTGTGTTTTAAGAAGGAGAGTTATGCTTTGTCAAAGATTATATTCCACATGAGTATCGACCCCACATGAATCTGACAGAAAGCATCTCTATAAATTTATACTGGTGGGACTAGGTACAGACTCCTAACTGAGCTGTGTCGGGCCTCCCCTACCTCCTTAATTCCCCATTTTTGGGTTGCAAGGGAGCTGTAGCACCTACTAGATACAGGACTAGCCAAGATAGAAGGACCCGGACTTAAGCAACCACTCTGTTACATAGCACCCCTGCTGTGAGACTGTTGTCAACCACTGAAGGACAGGTCTGCAGAAGCTGTTAGGCTTCTAGAGTGGCACTGAATTCAGAAAAGATGTTCAGTACTCTCTCCTGATACCAAGGTTTTTACTGATGATATTTAATGGCGCCAGTCTTGAGAGGGCTGATAGGTATCCCAGTGCTATACCCATCTGAGGTGTTCTTGTGCTTCCTTTCTTTGAACTAGTTGTGGTTCCCCATGTTCCCCACTCTCTAAACTAGGAGGCTAAGAGCCTGGGAAGCCATTGTGCCATCCGTTTGTCTGGCATTAGAAAACCCGTAAACCTTGAAACTGTGGATTGAATCCAGGACTCTTGGGGCTTCGCTGCTGCAGAGCTGGAAGCCTGGAAGTTCTGGGCTGGGTTCCCAGGTACTGCAGTGCTTAGGCGGTCTGGATGGCAGAGCAGCCATAAGGCACGGATCCTCTAAGCCCTGCATCTACTCAGGGAAATTGACATGTGGGTAGAAACAGAGAAACTGAAACACACAAAAAACAGTTTTACAGAGCAGCTGGGATATGGTGAGAGCATATATTGTTTGGAAGCATTATACTTTATATTCCTGAGTTTGGCGATACAGGCGCTTTTTGTTGTTAGCTTCCTTTTTGGTTTCTAATCTGTCATTCAAAAAGAAACAGAAACATAAAAATGTTCTAAGGTGGGTGTCTGAGCAAAATCTTCCCTGCTCTTCAAATACCCAAAACACAACTCACAAGATGAAAAAATCATAATGGTTCTGACAAAGAATAGACGAGGCAAAGTGGAAACAACAGTCATCAGTTCAGGGAAAAGCCCTCAAAAAAAAAAATATGACATGAGATCTGTGCTCCCTAAAGATACAGAAGAGCTAAATAGACAAGATGATACTGGTACTACCCAACAACAGCAGCACAGGAATAAGAATCTCTGGATTCTGTGACCCACAGGTATTAATCATCAATTTGTCCAAGCTTCATCCACTGCCACTGCACTTGGATGCAAGTCAAAAACCCTGCAAGACATTAAAGAAGCCCAGCGATATGTTTACCTGAGCACTGTTGACAGTTTCTTTCCTAAGTTACTTTGCCTACTTCAGATATACCAGGAATGATTACCGTTGTATTCTGTACATATCTCATCCCATTTAATTTTATGTCTGTAGCTTCGTTCTTAGGAAAGAAAACAATTTTAAAACAGTAGGCAGGCGTATTTAGGCAAGAATGCACAATTTTCCCACACCTTGCTCTGGTTTTGTACCTATTTTTTCATCATGATTAAGTCTTAATGACTATTTTGGACTACAGTCTTAACCATATTTTCCTCTGTTATGTAAATGCTGCATGACAAATAGGTAGAGGCCTAAAAAGTAAAGCAAATATGTTTAACTCCCTTCAATAATGACAGATAGAGATTGTCTTTTCTGTTGTTGTGACAAATGAGTTTTACAGCTGTGACTCTGACTTGACTATTATCATCTACTTAATCAATCAGTGAAATTCCAGGCAAATGAAGCTCCAACTCAAAGGTCAGAAGTGGTTATCACTAGTGTACATCATGCTGCACAGCATTTTAATTAGTTAAACGGCTCTGTACATATGTATGGCTTTTATTTGTAATTTATTCATGATTTTACATTAATCACTGACATTCCTGACACCTAATTAGTAACACTCACAGGTAACGTGGGGTGAGAACTACCACACGTATTTTAATAATCAAAGTTGAGACAGCGAGCTGAAAAAAAATCAGGGCTTCAAAATGAAGAGTGACAGCTCGTATTTAATTAGCTTCATCTGTACACACCCTATTTCATTCCAGTACAGGCATTCAGGCTCACTCCAAGTCAAGCAGACATTAAAGCAAAAAAGATTTCAAAAATACTTTATAGCAATGCTACAAAATTCCATTAATCTTAGAATCATAGAATAGTTCAGGTTAGAAAGGACCTTAACATCATCTAATTCCAAACCCCATAATATATGAATACTGTAATTTATTATATATGCTTTGGAAAATACTACAGAATTCTATCATCAAGGTCTCTGGATAAATCCTTGACATAATTTTTGGCTCCAAATGCACTGCTGCTATACACATGCTAAGCCACAGTCTGGTGATTTGAGTGTGAGTGTTCCAAAGGTCTCCAAGAACTAAGTCCTCTCCCTTATTCAGATGTTTCCAGGTATAACTTACTTAATTAGAAGTTAATTTCATGCCAAACAACTTTTTTTCTTTGATAACTAATGAATCTGCCAAGGAGCTTTACGTGGGAAGATGCATTTCCTGTATTTTCATGATTTCTTTCTGTAGTATTTTGTTATGACATGAAGATTTTGTTTTAATTTGGGGGGTTAAATCTGAGCCAAAATATTTGTACTTTTTAAAATGTCAGCTTCTTTACCATCTGCCAGGTTTAGGTCATACTGGACTATTCCTGTTTTCTTTTACTTTGCTTCTGCTAAGGAACCCAAATAATCAGTTATTTCAGAGTTCTACCATTCTGTAACTTACACATAAGGCTTCGTTTCCCCAGCAGACAGCTATAAACCCTTTAAATGGTATTGTGGGCTTTTCTACTCAAAAGATCATTCAAACACACAGAGTTGGGATCTTCTTCCAAACACTAGAAGTTTGAGATGTCACCTACTCTTATATCGAGGACATACACATTGAAAGACATCTATCTGATTGGTGCGTTTCATGAAATAAAAAACCTGATATCATGCAGATAACACCTTTTTTGATAGTCAGTGTAATAGGAATTTGTTCTTTTACCTGGATCACTTATAACAGCACTGTTTCTTAGCAACAGCATATGTTAGAAGGCTTAGATATACAAGAAGCAACAAACACTACATTCACTAGAATAATGGCAACTGGAAAGAAACAGCAGAATCAGATATAGTTAGTTTGACTGTTTCTATCCCAGGCAGACACATGTATTGGTTCTATTTAGGAAGCCAGTAATCTCAGATCTAAGCCTTTTCTCTTTTGGCTGAGACACTGTACACTGTGTGAAATATTTCATTTGAAGTCAGGGTGCAGAACTGCAACTTCAAGTAGCTGAGGGGCAGGAGGAGTAAGATGACTGAAAAAGCACTGTCCCATAATCAAAAAGTAAATGGCAACCCTGAAGCTTCTAGTTGCATTAGAAAGTAATTAAAATGCTTCTCCTGCATACATGCCAACATAGTCCATTTTGATAAAGATTTAATCCTTGGACTGAACTTGTGATTCATATGATAATATTTATGATAATGTATTATCAGGAGCAGAGTATTAAGCACTCTAATAAAAGAGTAAAATTATTGCTCCCTTCCTCCTCTTCTGCAGTAAACAACCTCAGCCACAGAAAAGACATGCAGCCTTCCACAAGTCAAAAAATCATGGCTACATTGAGGAAAATAATCAATTACATATGTTGTGACTGAATGACTTCAGTATATAAAGGGTCTGGAAAAAAAAGCCTTGTTGGTTGTGCTAAAATATTCATAATGGTTATTTAAAACAAGGTAAACTCCTTAAGTTGTACCACTTTCAGGGTGGCACTTTGTGCATTTTAGCCACCTGTTTTGAGTAAGTTTCTACACTGGAAAGCACCCTCACATCTGTCTTCTTTCTGGATAATATTTATCCTCCTTTCTCTCAGCAGCTCATGCCAGACTCCAGTGGTGCAGAATGATTGGAAATTTTTTCTCCTCCTGTGAACAAGTGAACCATCCATCTTAAACAGCAAAGACTATCACCACTCCCTTCCAGCAAACTGAAACAGATAGGTACCAATTTTACATGTTCTGATCAAGACATTTAGTTGCAGATGAAGGGAAACATGTAAATGGCTGCCTAGGACTGTCTGTGGACCTCCATTTACATGATATTGTGTAAACTAAAGCTAATCTGAATAGCCAGATGACCTAGTTTTTCCTGTGGACAGTATAAAAATCCATGAAATATCACATTTTGGCTTCAGTAAAAGTGTTCTCTGAAAGCACAATTTAAAATGACAACACTATGTAACTGTGTTGATAGCATAGAATGATTACAAGTTATGCCTTTTGGATGCTCTTAATGAGTTCATATAGATTTCAAGTGCCAGAGTCTACGTCCACCCTGAAATTCTCCAGTAGATGGGTAGCACTCCATACATAGTCCTTACACAAATGTATGTATTTCAATACATGCAATGTATACAAACATACAGTATATTCACATATAAAGACATTTGAGGAAAATTTTAAGATACTATTATATTATATTTTATATATATATATTATAGTTTATACTATAGACTAGTAAGGGACTTAAAATACTCTTAAAAATCATTAAATACTTGCATTTGCTTCTACACTGGAAGAAAAGATGTAAGAGAAATATAAATCTTGAAAGAATTAAAAAAAACTACTGGATGTAGCAAAGACCACTCAAAACTCTTTTAACATCTCTTGAAGCACTTTAGGATCTTCAGTCCACTCATTTATCTGAGGTTTCCCCCCTGAAGTATTCTCAGCATTAAATGGAAAACCTGTCATGACTTTTGTGTAAGATAAAAAAGAAACCTAACAAAATCTATCAAAAAAGCCACGCTGCAGGGAGGAATAGTTAACTGACCATGAAGTCTGTAACTTTGTGTATGTTTTTGTTAATTCTAGAGTGGCCCTCGCCAGTATGGTTCCGGACTAGTCCCCAAGCAGAGGCCTGTTCTCAAATTCTTTCCACTACACAACATGAACACACACATCAAAAACTGAAATGAGGCAAACATAAAAGACTCCCGTGTGGATACTGGTCAACACTGCGTTACCAATGGTCTTTATTGCCATTTGATGTTTGTAAAACATGCTGTATTCCAAGGGATACCAAAGCACTTTACCTGTACTGGTATCACTTCAGCAAGGAAACACAGCAGGTATTAAATAAACACAGTTTAAACCAGCAAGTGTTCCACATTGCATAAAGCACAGTATGAATGATGGAATAGGACCTCTTCAAACACATACACACACTTTATTTTCTCTAAGAGCATATGTACATGCAGCCTTTATTCCAACTTCAGGTGATACACAAGACATGCTTAATTAGCAATTGTTCATATATTGCTAATTTTTCTTGTCTGTATAAACTGGGCACTTAAGCTACATAATACATATTAAAATTGCTTCACTCAAAATGCTTTACTTTTAAGCTAATATGAATAATGAATCATTTTTATTTTTCATTGTAAAGCAGGTTAAATTCTAGGGGTAAAGCTAGTTATTCCTATTCAACTAGACTGAACAGCAATTACCCTGAGGCAAATTCCTATGCTAAACTTGTGATTATATTATCTTTAGAGCATCCCACTGCAACAAGCTTTGTCTGCTTAGTCCTGTCACTTTTGATGAACATTATTTTTCTTCCTAATTTTCCCATGTTATACTACACCGCTGCACCTACTCACCTCACTTTCTTAAATGCTCTTCACAGCAAACCTATCATTCTATTAGTAACCATAATGAATTATTGCTAGGCAACCCTAAGCAACATGCTTCATGCTGCATGGCACTGTTTTCTATGCTTGGATGCCACAAAGCACATTTGCTATTTCCTTGGTTATCCATGGCTAACACTAGCACAGAGCTATGATTGACACACAGTGCCTTGTTTATAATGTTGTGAAGTGACAGAGAGCAAATGGAATTATTATTCATTAAATTTTTTACTACCATTTTACACATCTTTATACACATGGACAGTCTTCTTTCTATATATACATGCCACGAAGCCTTCATCTACGTTCTGACCACCGGGTCTGCACATACATTTTGAATATCCTCTCTGTCCTGTGCCAAGAGCAGAGCTAACATTCAGATATCTCAGTAATTCACAGTTCTGAATCTGAAGCAAGGATAAAGGTATGTGTGATGGAATTATCAAGACAAACGAGCATCTTTCTTCCACAGATGGCATTGCAAGCACTTATGTGGCATGCTGAGATGGGCGTGCAATGCAGTCGCTGCCTAAAGAAGAAATTCCAGGGCTTGAAGTGGAAAAAAGCATGGCCAAAGTAACAGGCTGTTGCACTGAACAAGTCACAGATAGTGAAGCACTCTGTCACAAAGTAACTACGAGTGCTAGATTTACCTCTAGCAGATTGAGTCCTAATCTGAATAAACCCCCTTAAAATTCCTTAGAAATAAACTATAACCATTTGGGAAGCTTTTACAGTGAAATATCTTGAGACATAATCTGCTCTCAGTTCTGAAAATATCAAAGTGGCTTTTTCAAAGGTTCCTTATTAGAAACCTCACCCCAACAGGCTGATTGTACCTATACTACAGCATGATTTGTTTGTTATTATATGTTTTGTTGTCATTTGTCACTTTTAAACAGAGGCAAATTAAGAGTGAAAACGAGTAAGTAATGAACAAATCATTAGAAGAGTCACACTAAGTGAGACCAAGATCAATTTGGCACATTATCCTCCTTGTGGGGCCAAGAGTGGGTTCCTCTGTTGGATTAGAGGATGTGGAGAATAATTTGCCTATCACTACTCTATACCGACCTTACTGTTGTCATTGTCTCTACATCTCTCTTAGGCATCTCTTTCCAGACTTACGAAATCTGGTTTAGGTAGTAATTTCTAAAGTAATTTTTTATTCCAAAAATTTTTTATTCCTTTTCTGTTCTCCTTCTGTTTCAAAGATTCTTTCTTTATTGATCTGATTCCCTTCGGATCAGTCAGCTCTTACAGCATGCTGTTATTTAAATGTTTAGAAATGAGCTACAACTTTACAAGACATGGGGACAAGTGTGTGTCTGTGTGTGGGGATTAGGAATGAGTAAGTAAAACAGTGTCAAGGAAAGGAGATCTGACCCAAATGGCAGCTGTATGGACAGAGGGTGTCAATTCACTCCTGGAAACAGAATGAGAACAGACAAAGCCATAAGCATTCAGTAGTCTCTGTCCCCAGACACATCATGAAGTTTTCCTGAGGATTCACAAGCTCTGCTTTATAAAAAGCTGAGAGTGTGAATGGTATTCTATTATACAGAAAACTTATTTTACAACTTTTCATCCAGTTAACTAATTCAACAAGCTAATCATTCAAAGGAATAAAACTTCAGTACTTTTTTCTCTCTACTGTGTATAAATTACATGAAGTCTTTCTTGCTTTAGAGTTTAACATGGTTGTGACTTCTGGATGTTTTCACTCTTAATCAGGCTTCTCTTTTTTAAACAGAATAACCTGTATTCTTGGCAGGAGTCATGAATTCCTATCTGATGCTGAAACTTTATTCTGCAGCACAGGTACGGGGGTTCTCTTTTAAAGGCAAACCATTGTGAGGCGTCACTTCACAGGCTGGGACTATTGTACCTTTTGCTCAGTAGACAAATGCAGTATGTTGCTTTTCGTTCCTTATTTGAACTGACAGGGAAGAAAGCAAAGTGTTTGATTACTGTCCAGCAGACTGTTTTCTATTCCTGCATCCCAATCACAAGATATCCTGTGGATCTAGCTTCAACTAATATATGAATGAATGAATCTAGAAATACTTATTAAAATTTTTACAATGTGAGCTAAGCATGACATTCTAAAAAGGATGTGATTTCTAAGAGAGAAACTAAGACTAGGTGAAAAGACTGGATGGAGGGCCACAGAAATGGCTCAGAAATGATACAGAACCAAATGTATTGTGCAAGAAAGGAAACTGAAAAATGGATAAAAATCCCTGAAAGAGAATGTCTGAACAGGTGGGGAAAAGAGAATCTCCAACCTTCCCAGGTTAGATGGTGAAGGAAAAGCATAGAGGATGCTGACTTCAGAGATCACAGCCACAAACAGTGTTGTATATAGTCTTTTAAGCTGGCATATAAGTAATTTTAAAGCTTACAATGCTGGAATGTATTGTTAAATTAAGAAACTAAAGAGCAAAGTTCTCCTGAGCAACAGGGAGGGTGGGTTTTGACCTTAATTCTTCCTTTTTAAAAGCTCTGTTCAATTAATCTCAACATTTCAGACAGAAAACCTTCCTCACAACTGAATAGTGACAAGGACTTAAAATCTGATAAAATGGGACTGTGTTTGCTGAGTCTGCTCCAAGTCTTTGGTACACTGAGCACCATACAAGTTAGCTAATGCATCGCCCAACTTTTCTCAGTGACAAGTTAACCTTGCAGATCCTGAAAATCAGTATCAACATCTCAGCAACAGGATGACAACACTAAACACGGTGCTATGAAAAGGTAATATTGCTTACTTTATTGGCAGAAATTATAAAAGAAGAATTAAAAAACCTTGAGTATTAAATTGGACATTAAGTATTAAATTAAGTGAAACTGAGTGTAAAGAAGTGTTCATGAAATTATGGTGAGCTATTTATAAAATGTATTTGAGCTAAATGGAGGTGTTCCAGAAAACAACTGATATTTTTGTAGACGTAGTGGTGTGTGGACAACTGCAGAGCAGGGAAAGAAAACTCTGTTGCAACTAGCAATGAAGTGCAAATTTGAGGTTACTGCATTACTAATTACAAAAAAAGAGACTTCCTTTTTAAAACTTCAAGTGGTCAAGTAAATGTTGCATTGCTTATTCTCAACATATCACTTACTACCCAGATCAGTGGGTGGTAAATTTTTGCCATAAAAAAATTATACTCTTTGTAAAATTCAATGTTCTGTAATGTGTCCATATACACAAATCTTTACACAGGGTAGTTCTTCTCTGCAACACAGGCAATATGAGTGTCTCCTTGCAAAAGTGGGTTGGACACATGACATGGAATTTGGGACAAACATATTTCATTAAACTGATATGAATATATTGTGCCTTGCTATCTGCACAGAGTACCCTGGTGAAGTTCCTTCATGCAGAAATGATAATATATTTGTAACCTATAAAAGATACATCTGTATTAAGAATTACTCTTTTGATCTGTGACAATTCCCATGAGCACTGACGAGAGAGTCTCAGAAACCTCTGAGTGCAGAATGATCTACTGATGGGTAAAAATGCACTGATTTACACTATATAAGAAAGTGCTGAGATAGTAGCCTCCCTGTAACAGGCTCAGATTTTGATGGGTTTAGTTTAAAAATGTCAAACAGTGATTTCAAGTACATCAAGAATGTATACAAATTCTGCAATTTTATATTTTTAAACTGTTTTCATAGGTCTCAAAGGCTTACGTCTCTTTAATTTTGAAGATTACTTTTTATAAGGATATGGTCTACTTACATGCAATTTTTCATAGAAGACTACAAAATCCTCTCTCAAACCTTTTCTATTGAATTTACTTTAAATGCAAAGAAAATACAGGGGGTCTTCAATCTGGCCTGTCAGATCAACAGCAGGGGACCAATGCTATGATGGAAACATTTTAACAATGATAATACATCTCCAGCCGCTGCAAGACTGAAAATAAATAGTTACCCCTAGTGAACAAAATTATTTGGAGTGTGGTCCTCCATGATTAGTAGAGATCATCTCCCATTGTGCTATAAATCTTTCAAAAGAGATTGCCACCACTTATTCCTGTTCAGAACCCATTATCACTGTCACATTATATGATGCTTATAAAAGGGTATATACACTAAAGACCATCAAACAGCAGTCTGCAAATATAGACCAAATGTCAGAATGGAAATGATTAATTATTATGCAAGAGTAATACAGTGCGTTTGAAAATGAGCCAAAGATAATCATGTACTTTTCAAAAAGCAAGGTTAAACATTAACAGAAACCTTGAAATACAGTCTTTGACACACACAAAATCATTAGCACCTGTATCTAGATACTATATTGGTAAATGGAGAAAAAAAAGCACTACTGCTTCTAAAGTCATTGCAGCTTCCCTGCAAATCCTCATGGAAGAACTCAGCAGTTTCAACAAGACTTCAGCCGATTAATTCTATTTTAGACCATGTTCTCAACAGAATCAAGGGTTTCTAAACAAGAACTCAAGAGAGTGCACATCTACAGAATCAAACACTACTTTCCACAACATTGCAAAATAAAATTACTTCATCAGTAAAGACAGAAATAGAATATAGAAAGCAAAAATAAAAAGCTCGCAGATCAACTGGGATAACAACAGCACTGGCAGAAGAGTTTCTTTCATGAGAGACTGTCTCCTGCCTTCCTGTACTGGGTCTGCATGGGAAGGATTTGGTAGCAGGGGGGCTACAGGGGCAGCTTCTGCAAGAAGTGGCTAGAAGCTTCCCCTGTGACTGACAGAGCCAATGCCAGATGGCTCCAGGATGGACCCACAGCTGGCCAAGGCTGAGGCCATCAGTGACGGCGGCAGCACCTCTGGGATAATGTATTTAAGAAGGTAGAAAAGTTGCCCCCATGGAGAGAGGAGCCTACGCTGCAGCAGGTTCACTGCTGGTGACACAGCAGAGAACCCACACTGGAGGAGTCTGTTCCTGAAAGAACAGGAAGGGACCCACACTGCAGCAATTCATGAAGAACTGCAGCCTGTGGGAAGGACTCACGTTTGGAGAAGTCCATGGAGGACTGTCTCCTGTGGGAGGGACCACACACTGGAGCTGGAGAAGAATGTGAAGAATCCTCTTCCTGAGGAGGAAGGAGTGGCAGAGACAACGTGATAAACTGAGCACAACCTCATTCCTCATCCCCCTGCATCGTGTGCCCAGTTGATGCAGAAGCCCATGAGAGATTGGGGGAAGGCATTTTAGTTTTCTTTTCTCATTATCCTGCCCTGATTTGATTAGTAGTAAATTAACTTTCCACAAGTCAAGTCTCTTTTGCCCATGCGACAATTGGTGAAGGATCTCTCCCTGTTCTTATCTTGACCCACAAGCTTTCTGCTATACTTTTGCTCTCCTATCCAGCTGAAGATGGGTAGTGATAGAGCAGCTTTGGTGTACAGACACGGTCAACCCACCACACTTTGTTTTCCTCTTAGTTTGATTACTTATACAAGTATCTGACATCTTCAGATTTTGACAGCAAATTTCTTAAGAAACGGCCATTGTTGAAATGCAGAAAGCATATGAGAAAATACTTCAGAAGTATAATATTTTTTGCAAGAGAACCCAAAAGATCTTTGAAATACTCGAAACATGCATAAACATATTATGTGTCTCAAACCTGAGAAACGTTCTCAGATAATATAACATTAAGCTGCTTATTCCATGAAAGAATTATGTATGCATAAAACTCCTGTAATAAAAAGAATTTTGAACATACATTGCTTTTGGGTGTGATGTCAATGGAAGATGAGAGGCTCCTTTCTCGAGACTTACATACCCTGCACAAGGACACAGCCAAAAACATTTCTGACTTTGGTATTTGGCTGTTAGGGTTTTTTTATCAGTTTGGTTTAGGTTTTTAACACACGTCTCATCCCTTTTGTTCCTTAGCATGTGATTATCAAATGGTTTAGTCTATTCTGCATTATAGATCTAATGACTTCAGAATGCAAAAAAAGGGATAACATTTCCTAGTCAGGTACACTTATGCAAATAAAACCATACATTATTAAGCATTTTAGAATTTAGGATTAAAAAATTGTAACTCAGCCAGCCTAGCTAAGAAAAGCAGCATGACTACTTCCAAGTTTGTGGACACATTTTGAGTCCCTGCACAAAGTCCATTGCCATTGCAGCATTCTCCTTCCATGAACACACAGCAGTACAGCTTGAAGGAAACACTGCAATGCATTTTTCTACTCTACAGTTTATAAGGGAGTACATTCACAGTAACTGTGATGGCACCATTTGCAGTTCAATGGGTTAACTATTTCTGTGTTTATTTTTCTTACTTCTAATTAGTTTCCAGTCTGCAGACAAATACAAATGCTGCCTTGAAAGTTCGTCAACATTTCAGAGTGACAGTATAAGCAAACGTCTGCTATCTCAGAAATCCTCAGCTGTCTCTATATAAGCACCTTCTCCTCAACAAAAAATCAACCTAAGTATTCTTTAAATACCTGTCCAGTTCTTAAGCAAGGCTGTTATTCTATTTGCACCTGTACAGTGTATTTACTTAATTTATAAATACGATAATGTCAAAAGCTCAAGCTCTGCTTGAAAAGAAAGCTCAGGACCAAGCAACCACTACCACAGTCATATCATGCTCTTCTTACTACCAGATCTTTGTAGTTTAAATGGTGGACAAAAGACTTTCCTACAATGTTTTTAAAATTGCTGGCAAAATAATAAAACACTATCATGCCATCAGAGACCTTTAGTTTCACGTTATAAGCAGAACTTTTCCTAAAGCTCTCAAGTCCTGGAAGGTATTAAATTCTCAACCACGATTTAACATCAAAAAGAAAAACAATTTCTTCCAGACTCCCCACCACTGCAACATGCACATGCATAATTCTTACCATTACAGCCTCTCCTATTAATCCAAACATTGTATTCAGCATTTCCACCTGAACCACTAAGCTGAGGTATAAATTGCAAACTCTTCCAGAATTTTTCCTATAAAAGCTTACAAAAACAGGAATGAGAAGTCTGACTGTGTAGAATTCCCCACACTCAGGTGCTATGCTAGAAATCTTCTCAGCCACTCTTGGAAATCTGAATTAAAACGTAGCTTCATTATCTGAGTTATGATTGTTCTGTGATCTATCCCAAACAGCTCATCTTGGTAACTTCAATATTCCTGCAGTCCATTCCCCTTGGTTATGTGGCTTCTTTGCCTGGTTCCTGACAAGCATCAGAAAACTGCAAGAACTGGAAACAGAATCTTTTCTTTGCATAAATACACACTCTAGATATCTAACAAATTCTTTTCAACCAGACCATGAAAACTCAAAACCAATTATTAATGTAAGGATTGAATACAAACCCTCAGAACTTGGGAATAAACTGGCTGCTGTCTTCTCAACGGGATAAAATGATATCAACAATGATAAAATGATATAGGCCTTCAATAACATTGCAAATAGGAAAAAGAGAACTGATCTTTTTGTCATGGATGCCTTTACAAAATTTTGTGTTGGATTTCAGCAGAATATATATTTGAAAATCTTAAGGTACTTTTTATGTGGTAATGCAGAGACCTTATTCCTCCATTCAGACACTATAAAAACTGAACATCTGTAATCTGGAAGCCCATTTCCTTTTCTCTCTCTAATTCACTAGTCTGGATTGCATTCATATGAAAAAAAGATTTTACAAGACAAAAGTATTTCTTAGAGAAAATCACACTGCTTTGCTGATTTTCAAGGGAAACTGGCCATGTATGGAGAAAATACTGACTTTTATCACAGGTGAATCACATTCAACTCAAATACACGTTTATCATTAAAATTAATGCATAGAAGTTTACAAACAGAGAATATTATGTTCTACTTTCTATCCCCATCATCCTTAAT
>JAOEHX010056815.1:0-12706 GCA_025448015.1 Bolborhynchus lineola
AAGGCCAGGTTGGACAGAGCCATGGGTGACATGGTTTAGTGTGAGGTGTCCCTGCCCATGGCAGGGGGGTTGGAACTGGATGTAAGGTCCTTTCCAACCCTGACTATTCTTTGATTCTGTTACACCTCAATGTTAGAAGAATATTGTTATGGATTAAATAATATTGCCCTGACAACCCTATTCCAACTTGTTTATATATATGGAGATTTATACAGACTTTACTAACAAGATGCTGTGTTTTTCATAGGAAACTTAATTTCATTGTGTACTTTATTTTGTACCAGGCTGAAATGGCCCTACTTATGATGGATGATGAGGATGATGCCAGAAAACATTTTAATTATAAAAAGATTGTAGAACAACAGAATTTGAGCAAGAAGAAAAAGAAACTTTTAATGAAAAAGAAAGAATTGGTAGAAGATGACTTCCAGGTAAGGGTGTACTCTTGATTTTGAGGCTCAGATAGAACCTTTGTTAATTATTTTCAGGACAAATTTGGTGGTTTCATATCCTTCTCTGCCCTTACTCTGTGTGTCTACATCTGTAAAGAATTACAGGCTGTTTTCAAAAAGCAACTCTGATACAGTGTTGAAGGGAACAGACTCAAACTCTGTATAAAACAAGACTGTTTATGCAAGGCTTTGTACAATTTGTTGTCTAAAATACGTATTCACATCTTCTTATTGTTATCCACTGCTGCTTTCATCCTCCTACTGCTGTATCACTGGCACCCGTATGGACCACCAGGAGTATGTAGGAGTCAGTAGACTTACTAGAGGAGGCAGCCTCTCAGAAACATCTCTGATCTGAGCCCCTCACAGGCAACACACCTCTCCTGAGATTCCGTCAGGCTGACAGATGGGTGCCTCTGTGCCCTTCAAAGTACAGTCACCTACTGCTATGGCCCACCGCTCTTTCCTGGATGCACTAGTAGTTATGCTTTTTATTGGTGTGTCATCTAGTGATTCCAAATCCAGTCCTGGTCAGTTCTCAGCAAAAAACCTCTCTTTGGTCTGCTGAGAGTGCCATATACAGGGTTTGCACAAGCATTCACTTTACTATTTTACTATTTGTACCTTCTGGCTCTTTACTTCACACTTGCCAGGATTTTGTAACGTGAGCAGTTCCAGGAATGGTGAACAGTCTCATGAGCTATGACTCCTTCAGCAGCTTCTATTTTATTGTGTTTTAAAGCTTTGCTAATGTGGGTAAAGGTTACCTAAAATACTCCTCTTCTGCCTTCAGGTAAATGTTGCCGATACAAGATTCCAAGCCATGTTTACTTCTCCCCTGTTTAACCTGGATCCTTCAGATCCAAATTTCAAGAAGACAAAAGCAGTAGAAAAGATCTTGGAAGAGAAAGCTCGACGAAGAGAAGAAAAGGAGCAAGATGTTAAGGAGGCAAGCAAGGAGCAGGAGAACAAGATAGGAAAGAAAGGAGAGGTTGCCAAGAAAGCCATCGATCCTGCCCTATCAATGCTAATAAAATCTGTCAAAAATAAAACCCAAGAGTTTCAGGCAAGGAAAAAGCAGAAGTTGAAATAACTGAACTTTGGTTTACTCAGACTTGACTTCAGTCACAGTTCTTCTAGCTGTTAGTGCAGCCTGCTCTGATTCCTGCCCACCTAAAATTTCCCCAAACCCCACATAATTACAGTAGTGGATTTTGAAGTAACTAGAGGAATAAACGTGTTACTTCTGCCATCACAAACACTGGCTTGTACTATTAATAAAAAAGTACACATTGACAACATGTAAGTAAGGAATTGATGGGTTTGGGGTGGTTTGGTTTATATCATGTATTGTATCATCAGAATTATGGTTGTACTTAAAAACACTTCTGCAGAGGTTTATTGTTGGGACTAAGTGGTGTTAATGATTTTAATTCCACAGAAGTATGTAAAACATACCTCTGTTGATAAAGAAGGTAGTAATGTAAGTACAAATTAAGTTTTGTATACAGTTTTTTGTATGTTTTTAAAAGATTACATATGTGCTTCATTAATGTCTTCTTTAAATACTTGACAACTTCCTGGGCAATAGAACTACTTTATGGAAATACTGCCAATTAGAAGTATTTCATTAATATATATTGGAAATAAATGGTTTAAATTGGCCCGAAGGAATTTTGGGCTCTTGGTTGTACTTTGTTGTTATTTCTTCTTCTGTGCCTAAATGAAATTAAATCATAGTTAACAGTTCTGCCATTGATACTGCATTCCCATTAATACAATTACACTTATACAAAGTCTTCCAGCACTGCAAGTGTTAAATAAGTCAAAGGCAGGTCTAGACAATTTGAGAAGCCCTGTTGTTTGGCCATGTTAGTACTGATGTCATTATCTGATGAGTATCAGGTATCTGTTGGTACTGGTGAAGGTATTGATGGTGTGGGGAAAATACAGTAGGTAGAAAATGATCTTTCTTCCTCGGAGTGAGGGGATTGATTTGTCTCAGGTTTGGTTTGGGGTTTTTTTGAACTGTTTGCTGTATCAGCTCTAATGTAAATACAGCATTTATCCAAATGAAAAGTTTAGAAACAAGCTGAAAGGTAATTTGTAATTTTAAAGACAATTGTTAATTTCTAAGACATTCTATTAATTTAATCCAATGATTCTGTTAAACTAGGGGTGGAAACGATAGATAATCAAAATTAGTGTTTATATGAAGTAATTAACTAAAAGGGGTTCCATAGTTCAGATTTAGCACATGAGAGGCTGTACATCTAATGGCCAAATGGCCACAGTAATCCAGGGACACATTCTAGCAGGAGGAGATGGTTTTTGCAAGACTGCTGTGCAATGATGTCCCTGAGGAATATTTGCAGACCTCAAACATTTTAACTGTAATTGCTCTTCATCGATACTTGAACATCTTCAGGTGGATTTCTCACGTAGATAATGGAAAAAGTTGAGGAGATACTAGAGTCTTGTGCATATGTTTGATCCAGCTTCTTAGCCTTTCCAGCAATATGGCAGGACCCAGCAAAACCATGCTTGAAGTGACTAGCTGTGATGGAGAACAAGGAAAGCTTGTCCACTGTAAGTAGCAGGAAGCTTTTGAGCATGGATGTACAGTGGAGAGCACTGCAGCAATACTCAGTGGGACATGAATTTATAAAGAAAGAGAGGCAAGAAAGATACTTTGGGAAACAGATACTCCACCAAGGGAAGAGTCCTGCATCAAACAGGAGAATGAATTGTTGCTGCCTAAGAAAATGTTAGGTGCCATACAAAATTTAGACATACCATGTATTAATACAGATCCTTTCCCAACGTGATTGATCGGGTGGCCTGTATATTGTACGCATATGAAATGCACTGAGGCAGTAGCTTGGAGAGAATGAGATTCAGAGATACTCTGACCTTAGTGGTGATGAAAGGGCAAGTCTTTATGTTTAGGTGTAAAGCCTGTGGAAAATTGGACCAGTGAGAACGAAAGCAAACGGTCAGAGAGAAACAAGGGATCCATCTTGCATAGTGCCTGGTCTCTGACAGTGCCCAGTAACAGGAGGTACTAATGGTGCACTTAAAATATTACACCTTGCCAGTGGGGAAGTGGGTAAACTCATGATTGTTTTTAACTGCTTGGTTTTGGTTGGTTTGTTTTCAGAAATACAACATTGGTAGGACTGATTGTTGTAGGTATTTGTTAAAGTACCCTTTTATAGCTGTAGGAACCACAGTTTCATTCTGTGTCAGGGTGCTTACAAATCCTTCTGTAATACCAGCTCCTGAGTCAGTGTCCCATAACTTCATTTAATAATTTCTATGGAAAAGCAAACTTGGTGGGAGATAAAAGGCAACTGACTGCATTCTCTTGGATCATCAACCTCTGCCAAATCCTACCAAATACTTGTGTTTTGATTCATTTGATGTGAGTCATTTTACAAAGGAGTGCTCCTTGCTTGTGCACTAGCAGTAGGCACAGCCTACACTGCTGGAAGTGTCTGACTTCCTGGCTGTAGTTGGGTAGATTCATTTGAATCAGTGCATTTCTTCTCAGCTCCATGTTTTAGAACTTCACTGGACGACAGTGTGTGGCAGTGGTGAATCTACGCTCTTCTGGAATGCCCGGATATGCTGCATGACCCACAGGTACAAAGCTCTCCAACAGAACTTCTGTGCCCCTGCATCTGTCCTTTACAGTAACTTTGCGGGAGGACTGGTTTACAAAAACAGTTTTCCAATTAGAAAGTCACAAACAGGGATTGTTTCTCACTGAAACTAGATGGTCTAAGTCTTTTCTTCACCTGTACATTTGCTGGCTCCTTCTCTCTTCCCGTTAGGAAGCCTCGGCTCTATTTGGAAGTCACAGCAAGACAAAATGCACAAAAATATGAAGGCAGACTTGACAGTGACTTTAACTATTGGTTGAAAAAAAGTTCTTTTGCTGTGTGACGTGTATTGGGTATCATGTAAATGCTTAGTGTGTGATAATTTTACCTGATCAGACATTCTTTTGTGGTTGTGCTCAAGATGCTAAATCCCAGGGTGACATCTTGGTTGGGAAGAACTGCAGGATCTGTCCCAGCATGCATCTTTAGTGGAAAAGATTTGGTCTGTCTATACAACTATTAGGTCTAAACCCTATTTTTAAAGTATTTAATTTTTGTTTTCTTTTTAAAAATCAAGTTATTAATTACTGATTGCTAACAGCTCAAATCCCATCAGCTAATTGCCATGATTCCAGAGCAACACTAGCCAAATCTGAAGTGATTTCTTTCACTGTTTCTAGCAGAATCGTATCTTGGCAGTCTGGTGAGAAGGGGTCTGTCTCTTTTAGAATTCCTTGTGTTTCATTGCCCTTGGTATAAACAAAACAAAGGATGTTTTTGACCAGCTCGTCCTTTTAAACATGAAAATAGGATCTAGAAGTTCTAACCTCTGAACTTTTAAAGTATTATTATTTTTCCCTTTCACTAAATGTCACGGAACCAGCAAAAGTGACGGCAATGAAGTAAAATAACACATTACAAACAGGCCTGTTAGAAGTGAGACAGAACTAATTTTTCTAGCAACTTATATGGAGGTCTGGTAGAAAGTAGTTTGGCTCCAAGTTGGCAGCCATCAGAGCCAGAGTGCAAGCCAGACATTTAAAGATCTAACATTACAAGTGGAAATCACAAGAGGGTTTGATTTATTTAAAACCCAGGAAAGATCAGACAAGCAGAGATGAAGAGCCACGTATGTTTCCTATTATTCCTTCCTTCTTAAAATTAAATGTATTATTTCCAATTAATAGCAAAAGTTGGCTTTTTGTTCTTTTCATATTTCAGTAGTGTCCAGAAATAACAGTAAGCTGTGCTGTCACATACTTTTATAGCGAACAAAACAACCAACCAAAATACCGTGGGTGGTTTTAAATAAAAAGCTTATGTCTGCTATATATTTAAAACTGCTACAGCAATTAGGTTGGTTTGCACTTGTCTTAAATCATGAGCTAAATAGTTCAACCTCAGCTTTGTAGCTACGGTAAGAGCAAGAAGTACTTCAGATAGCACAGTCATTTTCATTATTTCATAGAATACTTCAGTATTGCAGCCTTCCTAATGTTAAAATACACCTTTCCACACATGGGACTAGGTTGCTGCATCGCTGTAAAGCAAGATAAGGTGACAGGAAGGTCTATGTCTTGTGTGTTTTTTCTCTTCTTTACATATGGTGTTGCAATTGGGACGGTTTTTGTCAGGGTTCTGGATCCAATCTAGATTAATGTCACCTCAGGTCATTATTACTTTATATCCTCCTCATCACTAGCATATGAGTAATCCCTACTCAGCACTGTTCCAGCTCTGTGTTTCAGCCATGCCAGACTATGCAAGTTTCAAACAACATCATTTCAAGCCTCCAGCGAGTGCACTGGCAAACCACACCATGTCCCATTCTTGGAGACACCCAGTCCAAAGCCTGGTTGCCATGTTTTCATGGGCAAATGCTCTTGGACTGTGTCCTTTTCACTCCTCAGCACCACACAAATGGCTTTGCACCGAAAGTCTGCCCAGTGCACCCAGACCTTCCTCTCTTCGTGTTTCTGGGGCAAGGAAGGAGGGAAAGGACAACTGAGGCAGATGGGGTTTGCGTTGACTTCTGACAGCATGAATCAAGGATGGACACTGTAACTGCCTCTTGCAGTCAGCAATGTGTGTGGCTGAATCACTCCTCAAATGGCTTGGCAGTTTGTCCATGGAAAATGTAAGTCTGAACAGAAGTGGTTACCAAAAGGATTAAAATAGCAAAGTGGCTGGTTTTGGATGGCTTTGACTTCTACAGGTGATTAAGAGTTAAAATATTGCTCTGGAGTGCAAAAGCCCCTAGGCATAAGCTGCTTCCTTGTTCCCCTATCTGCTTTTCCCCTTAGGTTAATGCCTGGGCACTCAGCAAAGGAGTGGGTTTGGGAGCTGCCTGAAGAATTGATGCCTTGGGCTGTATGAGGGTTCTGGGGCAGGACAGGACAGCCTGAGCCATCAGTCCTTTTACGTAAAGAGTTCTGCAAAAGTAACGACTGAGCAGCAACAGCAGGAAGAGAGCCCAAGAAGATGCGGGGTGATGAACGATGCCTCTGATGTCGACCAAGAGCTGTTCTGAAGTGCGTCCTTACAGCCTGAGGTGGGAGAGAAGGTCAGTAATTCCCAAACCAACCACAAGTTATACTTCTATTTTTCTTGCATGTTTCTCATTTGGTAAATTTTAGGTGTTTGTATGAGGAAAATAAATTCAAGTTCCTAGGAACCAAAACCATGTCAAGAGAGAAAATCAAGGATGGTGCAACTGAAGTCAGCTCTGGCATTTGTTTCGGTTATGTAAATGGATGCTTTTCTTTAATCTGTAGTCTGACATGAAAATGCCATGAAGGGAAGCTGTCTTCATTATTCTCTATTTTGGGGTCCAAGTGGCACAATGACTTGTTTTGTAGCAGGGTTTTAGTTTTAATTTATTATAATAAACCCCACAACCCTTATGCTCCGTGGAAGCCCATCTGTCTCATGGATGGATCATCACCTTCTCAATCCGGAAGACCAGACTGACCACTTCAAGGAATGTCCTGTTAGTAGGCAGTGTACTGTGCATGGCCTTTTGTGAAACGGGATGTCTATAGAGCTACTTATAACACTCATGTGTTAATATGAAAACAGGTGTAGCAGACCACTGGCACCTAGAAGCAATGTAAATCTACCACTTGAGAGCCCCAAATTACCTTTGACAGCAAACCAAGTTGCCTTGGTAAGCAAAGATGCATTAGTCACAGAATGGCTGCCTTTCTCTGTTGTAAGTCAAGCTTTTTGAAAGGCAAAAGTTACAATGTACAGAAGAAGGGTAACAATATTGAACTTTAATTCACATATTAAAAGAGATGTAGTTTAAAAGTGCAAATACTGTTCTAAAATAAACCTGCATTGATTTTTGTACCAATCACAGCCTCTCCAAAACATGAGTTTGCTGACAGAATTTGTGAGCTAGTCAGAGAGATAAGGGATTTCTTTCTTCTCATTTTACATCCTGATGATCCAACCTTCCCCCATGAGAGAATGATTCTGACAGTTACTCTTAAAGCTTCACAGTGAACTTTCCTGAACTCTCTTTGTTGCAATTGGATCAGTCTCACAGAACCCATAGAGGAGGACGCTGTGAAGACTGCCCTACTGAAATTTTATTATACCTTGAGTGCAATAAACCAGCTTTGGTTTGGACTGAATCATTACCCATGGAGAGCTGCAGAAAGCAACAGTGCAGGTTAAAACCCATAAAAATAACGAGATGATAAAGCCTGGGCTGAAAACCTAATCCAGGACTTATTTAGTCACCAACTTGGCCTGTTTTGCCAAAATATGTACTTCTAAATTCTCATCTTTAAATCTGCACCATGCTTTGTGTGGGTGTGAATTGAAATGATCTGTGACTCTGAAAACCACCGTTCTGTGAGTCCTGGCTTCCTGATTTCCCATAGCGGTTGATGGGGAGATGACTATCCTGCTACAAAGGCCAGTATGTACCCAGTACACATATAACTCACTTCCCATCTTTAAGGAATAAAGACAAAACCTCACAGGGATTTACTACAAGTGATTATTTTGGCAACAGCTGACAAATGCATATTTGAAATTTAATTTCTCAAAAGCCCTGTGTCTTCTGATTTGGCTCCCATCTAGTTGCAACTGTGAAAGCTGGCTGAAAGAAGGCTGCAATCACACCGAGTTAGAGTTTTCTGAGATGTGATGGAACGAGTGTTGGAAGTGACCATGTGTGGGTGTTGAACAGCCGGGAGTACATGGAATTCTGTTTAGACAGGTCCAGGATGCTAGAGTGTTTTCCTCATGTGAAGTCGCTCATTATCTGGAAAAAACATTATTTTGCTGGCTGCAAGTCAAAGAAGGGGCCTCTTCATAGGCAGAGGAAACAACATGCCTGGAGAAGACTGCAGGCTCATTTATGCTACCTGCAAAGATCAGCCAGTCTTTCATGGGGATTAACAATGTGGTATCCATGTGGACTGATTCCAACCTTTACAATGCCTTTCATGTGCTATTCTCCTTTTACATGCAGTCATTCAGATAACAATTCCTGTTCACATTTGTTGATGAATTTCACCTTTGTTGACTGTAGAAATGAGTTGCAAAGTTCCTAACCTAAACTGGAATGGCCTTGCCTTCCTCCCTCCCGCCCCTCATGGCCACTTCACTGACAAACACTTTGTGCTAAAGTAGTCTTGACTTGATTGGGTACAATTGTCCTCTCATCTGGCTCAAAAGATATAGGAGAGGGATGTCTTCTCTTCTACTGCCTTTTCTCAGCATTTCTACCCTTTAACAGGTGCGCAAAACCACTGAAACCTCCCAGGTTCAGCTGTCTGTGTTGCCTGGAATGTCTCCTTTTGTGAAGCAGGTATGAAGTGGTTTTGTAAGGTCAGGATCTCTTTATTCAAAGCAGCTCTCCTGATAGCCCACGGAAAAGGCTGAAGAATTGCTGGAAAGGACATCTAAACTGTGGTGAAAATCCTGCCTTTCCTGCCTTCTACTGTTAAATTGAATATTCTGTCACTGCACCTGAAGGCCACAGTTTATCATCTCCAACTCCAAATTCTACTGTGCCTTGACATAACAGAATTATTTTGATATAGGTTTCTTAATGAAGTTATGTCATCTTACAGACAAAAACCAGTCTCAGATGGGTTGTTAACTAGTGAAAGTATCAGCTTCTCCCTTTTCTTAGTAGTAACATCATGGTAACAATCCAGTATGATATCTGAATGTATACTGTCAGACACATGGGCCTGATTTGAGAAAACTTCATACATGCATAACATGTTGCCTACACTTACTCAAAGAAGCTCCAAAATTTCTCACAAGGAATTTCCTCAGTAGAGGAACTATAGGACGTGTATAGAACATCCACCCTAACCCTGTTTGACAAGAGTCTGAAATGGGAATTATGAGACAGTAGAGAGAGGTTGGACTTCATCTTGTTTCCCTGAGCTGAGGGAAATTATTTTGCTTGGCATGGTGGTAAGCACCTCACCAAGCATAACAGCAGATGTGAACCCCTTGCATGTGGCTCCTACACTAGCGTTGCTCACATCTCTTTAGCAGAATGCTGCTCAAAGTCTTGGTCAAAGGAGCAGTTTACAGCTGTGCTGCATTTAAGTGCATCCCTACAAGAGTACCTGCCTGAAAATCCATGGGTGTGTGCACCTGTAAACACACTTAAATCCTTCTTACTGAGCACATGGGATCACCTCCCTCAAAAATGGGGAAAAAAACCCCAAAAGAATCCATTCTCTGAGCTTCTCCTTCAGGAAATCGAGGGTTTTAAAACAATACGTCAAGTTTCAAAACATAATTAAGGGGTGGCATGTGTGTCTGCATTCTTACCTCATATTTTAATTAATTAATAGTTTCATTATGGTGCAGCATGTGACAGGAAGCCTCACTGAAGCCTCTGGGCTTAAACAGCCACTTCTATTCAGAATAAATTAAAGCAGCAGATAAACTCTTTATCAAATTAGGAAGTAAAACCAGTAAAGTCTGCTTCAAAACGGACAAAGTGTAGGAAGAAATCTAAGATAATCAACAAGAAATAGAACAAAACCAAAACCAGGCATTAAAACACAGCTGGGAACTTCGTAAAAGGAATAAAGGAAGCCTTTCATTTCAAACCTGTATGCTGAGGAATGATTTATGGAATGAGATCACCTTTTTATTGGAGCAGCACCACAAATCTAGAGAAGAGCAAGGACCAGAAAATGGGAAAAAAACAAGAAATATTTGGACAGTTTGGAAACTGTCACCAGCAGCACAGGACAAGTTAAGTAAAAGCATCAAAAAACCTCAAGTGAAAACAGACATTTGGATTTGAAATACTGTTCTGGAGAATGGGGTAGGACCAAACATTCTCCATGTTTTTATCTTCCCCCCCTAAAGAAAGCAGGGCTCTGTGATCGCACTGTCCATCCATCAGTCTGTCAGCCTACCTTCATAATTTGAACCTGCTGGCCAACTTCAAGGAGATCTGACAGAAGGGTCAAGCCAAAGTATGCGTAGCTCAGTCAGCCACATGTGCTGCCTCTTTCTTGGCCAACACACAGAAGTGAACAGAGAAAGGGAAAATGGGGGGCAGACATAGTATAGGACGTTATTCAGGATGTAAGAGATGAACGCACATGGTCAAACCTATGCTGCTTTGGTCATGGTCAATGCTGTGTGTTGAAGAAAGGATGCAGTCAGAAGGCAAGTGTGTTACACCTTTCCTTTTCCCCCAAATCACATTCTCCTACCTTAAACATACTACACGAGGAAAAAAAAGCACTTTGGGGAATATTCTTGGTTCACTTTATCATCACTGTGAAGCATAATGAAGACTTTGAAAAAAAATCATTTGGCAACAGAGCAACTCACAACTGGGATTTGGACCTCTGTGAAAGGAGGCCAAAGATTTTCTAAGGGTTTGAGGACTTCACGTTATTTCCTTGTAGTTTTATCCAACAGAAGAGGAAGCACCTGGTAATGTGGAAGACCAGAGCTGATCTCTGTAAGCCACATAGTTTGTGTGCCAACAACCTGTGTTGAAAAAAGAGACTTGCATTTGTTCTTGACATTTTCTTGCATCGTTAAAAAAATTTAAGGCTGGTCTTTGGAAAAAACCCCATCAATAATACAAAAATTAATGGAAGTACATTGTTATTTATTGTAGAAAAAGCCATAAAAGGGGTTTTTGTGATTGTAAGACAGGCCAGGAAGGAGCCTCCTCAACGCCTAAGATCTGCTGTAGGAAGGTTAGGACACAGTGGAGGTGGAATAAAACCTGGGGGTAAAAAGGTTAGTTTTCATATTTTTTTTTTGTTTGGTTCTCAACAATTCAGTGCTCGGATTTTTTGTTAACGTTTAAAATACCATACAACTTGTGTACAACACAGTGGCCACAGGCTAAAGCACATTCACTATAAAAGTCAGGAAGACCAAATTGCGTTTACCTTACATGATAAGAAGTGTAAAGTAATCTATTACTTTATTCATTTGCTTTGAAATGTATGTTGGCCACCAAGTGAAATGGGTGTCAGAGGAAGTACTGCAGAAACTCAATGTGTAAAACTTCCCTTTAAAGATGTAGTTGTATTTCAGCTGAAGTGGGTGACTTCCTGACAGCACCTCTGCAGAGAATGAATGATCCTATCCATTGTGGAAGGAACCACTGCAAAAGCTGCATGCTATGCTTGGGGTTAGGGAAACAAAAATGAGGAGGAATTGAAATATTTTATAGATCTTTTAAATAAATATATATTAACATATGTATTATGTATCTTTTATATAAATATATCCTTTATAGAAAATGTTTCCTATTGCTTCTCACATTGGAGCCTGAGCGGAAGGGAAACCTCTTGAGTGAATCCTGCAAAAAAGAACCCTGCCTTGATCTTATGCAAATTTTACAATTTCAACTTGAAAAGGCTGCCATTTGCAAATGAAAATTTGAGGTACATTTATCTTTCCATCAAAATATATTACCTAAATATTAGTACATCTATCTTAGTGTCACTGTAGAGTATAACACAGGCAAGTCCCCATCCTTGGCAGTGTTCAAGGCCAGCTTGGATGGGGCTTGGAGCAATCTGCTCTAGTGGAAGGTGTCCCTGCCCATGCCAGGGGATGAGATGAGCTTTTAGGTCCCTTCCAACCAAAACCATTCTATTCCATAGTAAAGGCATCTAGTCTTGTTTCATTGTCCTACACAGAAGAGGAGCAGGGCCTTTAAGTGCACAGGCACTTTAGGAACTGTGGACAATGGGATGTCTGGGGCAGTGCACCAGTACACAGCTGGATCTCAAGGCTGATGGTAATGTTCATCTGAGAAGGTATCGAGGAAACGGGATTTGGAGACGGCCACCCTTGTTCCTGGGTGACATCCCCCTTGCAGCAAAGGAGGCAGAAATTAATTGGAACAGAGTATTCCTCTAACAATGTATGAGACTCAAGTGCCAAATGAAGCAGAAAGATGTAAAATATCCAACTGTTGAGAGAATTCTCTGACATGCCTAAAAATGTATTTATTTGCAATCAGGGTGTTGTGTTTTGCTCTCGGCGGCTGTCACATCTCACACGTCTGCTGGAGCGAGGTAATGAAACGCGAGGACGCTGTCGAACTCCTCACACAGAACACATCTTCCTTTTGGTTGCTAAACCTTTCCTCCCTTGAATCTTTCAGCCTTCTTTTGT
>JAOEHX010056816.1:0-13883 GCA_025448015.1 Bolborhynchus lineola
GGGCGCGGGGCTCCTCCGGCGGCTGCTGCCGCTCAGAGCTGAGGCTCCGGGACGCGGCGTTTCCGCTCGCCCCGGCGCTGAAAGCTCCTTTCTGGAGCTGCTCACCCCGGCAAATGACCAACAAGTGATCTCTCATGAGAGATTAGAGAGTCTTTTGCTCCTGTTAACCGTTGGGAGTGACCTGTACTGGAGGTGGGTTTTATTCGTTTTGTTGGGTTTTTTTTTTTTATTCACAAGAGCTTATTTACCAATGAAATTCAAGCCAAAAACTGTGTTGCCCTGAGCAGTGCTTTCAGAGAAGACCAGACTTCCCACCCATGTTGTTGCATCTATGGCCGGTAAACCTGAGGGCTCTTGAAAGCCATGTTTTTGCAGGTGCTGCCTGCTTGCTTTGCACGTAGTCAGTTGTCCTGATGCTTTCCTGAAATACTGGGTTTACCGTGCTTAAACTGCCTGTGTTTGCACTATCCTGTATGTACAAAGTAGGGGTGATGGAAAACATGTAGGTCTACTCTGACATGGCTGATTTTAAACACACTTAAAAATATGGAGAAAAATACAGTGGTTTTAAAAAATGCTATGGTCTATAATGCTAAATTTAGGCAAAGTCATAACAGAGAGAAGGTTCTCTAAATTTTGCCAAGCTTGCTGGCTTAAATAATTCTCTCATTTTATACTTAATGATTGCCAGGCATGTTTCATGACACAAAAAGTAATTTTGAAGAGAAGACTTAAATTTCAGTACTTTTTTTTTGTATTCAGAAGTCATCACAATATCAAAACATTCACATCGCCTTATTCTTCCAGATATGTAATGCAGTCTTTATTTATTTTATTTCAGTGATGCTACTGTGTCATTCAGGTGCATTGTAGCTAAAAAAACCCCAACAAAACAGCTTGAGTCCTTGTGAAGTGGTGGAATTAAGGATAGCCAGATTTATAAATAAACACCAACCCATTGGACTCCTGTTGCTTGAAAACAGATCAACCTATTAAAATACATATGAAGACAAGGGAAGTGGGCTCCTAGGCATAACAGTGCACATGCCAAGTTGCAACACAAAGTGAATTTTCATTATGAAGTTGTTTGTTAAAGGACATCAAGCCTAGGGGTGTATCTAATGGAAACAATGCTGGATTTGGTTAAGTTCAGGAGCGGGTGCCATCCTAGCAGAAAGGCAGGTTTTTACTATAGCTTTTCATGTGCAGAGCATAAATCACTCCTTTTAGGGACCTTGTGTCCTTTTGTCCCAGAGGAAAGTGTAGGGTGCTCTGTGAAAAAATGGCTTCCTTGCTTCTGAGGCAGTATGGTGAAAGCATCTTGCTAGTGTCCAGAGGTGTGTGCTTCAGCCTTGAGACAGCCCCTGGCATTGAGCCAGCACTCCCTGTAAATGCGTCTCTGTCCAGTGTCAGGAGTCATCAGCAGGCAAACACTTAAGTGAGACACAGTACTCTCTTTTGTGCCATCAGCTACAGAGGCTACTGTGCTTCATCCACGCTTTGGGCCTCCTAGCCTTGTATCAACTACAGTTATGCTCTCCATTAAAGCATGAAAGTTTGTGAAGTCTCTCAATGGCACTGGGTTTCCAGAAGCACAAAAATACCTGCAAGGCGTTTCCAGAGATCCTTAAGTGTGGTTATAGCTCCAGATGGCTCCTCCAGTGGACCCTAAATCCTGCTTTTTATGTAGAAGAATGGTTGAAATGGGCTTTTGGTCTCACATAGCCTCTTTGTCCTGAAAACATTCAGTTGTGCAGTGAGCCACCTACTCCTTAATTCAGTTTAATTCAACCATCTTTTAGAAAGTTCACCTAGTAACCTTGCAGTATGAGCCACACTTGCTGACCTACAAAGCAAAAAGGCTACACCATTGTTTATTTAGCATAAAAGCCACACAAATCTATAAGTTGAATCCTACTTTTCGTTTTTGAAAAAGATTCAATAGCCTGGCTAGACATGAGATATTTGTGTTGCAGAAACAGAAATTACTTTGTTTCAGGTGCATTTCCCTTGCCCTTTTCAGAAGCAGAAGTCCAAGCACATCAAAGTCTACCTAAATGTATATGTTCAGTGAAGGGGTGGAAAGAAACACAAGATCCAGGATGCAGCAGGGGTGAACTCTGTGCTGTTAGCAAGATTAAATGTTTGTGAATGATGAAGATTGTTTCTGTTTACTATGTGTTCCATCATAAAGCTTTATGGAAAACATTCCTGGAGAGGAGTAACTGAACAAGATATTCTTAACATGAGCACTTCAGGTTCAGAAGTTCAGCTTCAATATGAACACTGCAGATTTTTTTTTTTTTCACACACAAGCAGCAAATAGATATTTCTTTCTTATTGCATGTAAAATGTGCTCGAAGCCTTTGTGTGGGGGTTCTTGGTCTGTCCTTACTTCTGCCCAGAGGACAAATGTTTGTTAATCTCCAAACACAGGAAAGATGTTGAAATATAAACATACTATCTCCTCTGCAGAGGCAGGGAGGAAGAAAGGAGGGTAAAGCTCATATCCCACACAGTACAAAAATTTGTATGGGCTTTATCTTTTTCTCTTTGTTGGTGACCTGAGGACCTAAGGATGGCATCAGGAATCACAAGCCACTTGTGGAAATGCAAGACTGGTGCAGTGAAACAGCAACCACCTGCTCCAGTGTAATTTTCTCTGTCTTCTATGTGCTGAAGTCTTTCCTGGAGGTGGGTATGAGAAAGATGAGAGAGGAGCAAAACCATGTTGGTTTTGTTTGGTTGGTTTTTAAGGGTTCTTAGGAAATGCAGGTAAAAAAAAGTAGTTTTAAATTACAGGAAAAGCTGACATGCTTAAAAATTCTTCCCTGATGAGTAAATAAAAAAAAATATAAAAAAATGTCTTATACTGCCCAGTTATATGAGAGAAGGAGAGCACTTAATGAATGACCAGGAATTGTACTTTTAAGTATCTTTTGCATGTTTCCTATTATGTAAGAAACATATGGGAGCAAGGCTGAAATATCTTATGAATCTATCCCATAAAATCTAACCCTGGTAATCATTTATCAAGAGACATTTTTTTATGAAACAATACTGCAGACCTGGATGAACTGTCTTTCCAGTGCTTCATGCTCTGTGCTTTCATGTTAACAAAGAAAAGGATTATGTTACAAAATAAACAAGTCTAATGAATACAAACTATTCTCAACTTCGATGGTAACAAATAGGCCAAGGTTAAAGAGCTAAACACAGCAAGTTGCCCTGAAATGCTGTAATGACAATTGTGACTTAACGACAATCTGTTAAACAGAGCTGCTCTTTTCTCTTCAGGGAATTTGGGCAAAAAGATCAGTTTTGTAGTTGCAGAGCTGTACCACTGCTAGAGTCACTACTGGTCTTGCTGGCATGATAAATCAGCTCACATAGGCAAGGGATCATTTTCAGCTTTCATTAAATCACTGTTATAGCTCCAGTCCTTCTGCTTCTTGCTCTGGGGTATACCACTACCACTTTTTCTGCTGAAGAAGCCCAGAGAACCAGGTTCAATAGCTTTTCTGAAGAGTAATAAGAAAGAAGCATGCAAGAACAAAAAATGTCTTCAAGGTTGTCATTATTTGATTTGTACTTTTGGGGGATGTCAGTCTTGAAGGACAGAGCCTTTTGTGTAGGTATGCATGTACAGCATGCTTCCAGGATGCTTTAAAACACATTTTTTATAGTGGAAAGAAATGAGTGGTTAGTTCCACCAAAGACAATTCTTTTGAAGAACCATTCAAGACACACATTCCTAGTCCAACATGAATTCTGCTATTGACTTTACTGTGACTTTGGGCGAGACAAAAGCTGCACAAGAGGACCCACCACTCCTTACAGGCTTGGGAAGAACTGGAGGAGCAATAGCAAAGTTAGCTGCAGTTACAAGTGATGTATTTTTTTCTAGTTAGTCTCCAAGCTGTGTTTATGGTCTCCTGTAGCAGCTAAAGGTATAGTGAGTATTTGTTATAAGAAGGACCTGAATTATACAAACAAGGGATTATTTTTTTGCCCTGACTATGGCTTCATTCAGTGCTTTGGGCTTGGAAGATGGATTGTTTTCTCAGATCTGCTGCAGCCTTACACTGTATAGTGGACAGAGATGGGTATCACTACAGGGGCATCAGCACATGTGATGCAGGGGCATGTGGCATACAGGGGAGTTAAATACCCCTAGTCTCTCTCCAGTGATAAGTGTAAGCCTGACTGCACATTATCTCTAGGTGCTTCAAATCCCTATCTATGACTGGATATGATAATTTTCGTCCTTTCCTACTGTCTGATTGTCATGTCTATTTAGAATGAAAATTCCTTAGGACAGTTTATGTCCCTTGAGGTATATGTATCTCATAGAGTTATCCTTGAGATTAGCAAAGGTGTTTGGGTGCTGTTAAGAGAAGATGACATTAAAATTTTCTCTTCCTATCAATATCTCCTATCCATACTGGGCATGAGGTAATCAAGTATTAACGCTAGACAGCCATGTCCTCACTATTTTGTGTTCATTTCTTTTAAACTGTTTCATGCCCAGCAGACATGAAACTAAATACCTGGTTTCACCAAGATGACCCCTTCCTTGTGCTGTTGTCATGAACTGACAGCTTGCTTGATTATGCTTATTTTTAATTTGCAAATCATGCTAGAAATAATCAGAGAAAATAAACAATAGAAAGGGATATCATAATGATAATGATATGATTATGAAAATTTGGTTCTGTTAATTCTTGCTAACAAGTTACAGGACAAGAAGGAAATAACTTTGAAATTACATGAAATTTGAGAAAAGAAATTTTAGTTCTACTAAAAAGCTGTATTGTCCTGCTGTGTATTCCGGTCAATTACCTTTTAGAAGGAAAAAAAGTCATACTAACCCATTTCAGTTTCTGGATATAGTATATAATTTTAGATTAATACTTTTAACATTTCAAGGTGATATTCCGGAATACTATGATTTATAGTATTCATCAATTTCAACCTCTTTTGTTATAAATTAAGAATAGTACCCCCCAAAAGCTCTCAAATCAAATTTGTCATTTGAAATAATAAAAGTAAAGTGTGTCATTCTGACTGACCATATTTTATGTCACCTTTTCTGATTTTCCCAGCTGTGATACTGCTGTCATTGTTATTAAAAGAGATGGCATGAAAACAAACGAACAGAGAAGTTGTAAGGGTTTGTACAAAAATTAAAGCACTCAGATATTTTCTACCTTGTCTGGAAGTTTCAGCTGCAAAAAGTAATCAAGACTAACACACAGTCCTGCAAACATTTTCCTAATCTTTTGTACTGTTTGGTGACTTCAGGTATCTCAGACTATGACTGCACTGCCTTTGCTGTGCTTGTATGTGCTTAACTCTGCTTATAAAAATTTTTGCTCCACTCCACCATTTGCACTATAAGCTCTTTGTAGCCTATTTCTATTATACATTTCTACAGTCTTTCAGAGACATTTTATTTTGAACTCTTAAGCAGGAGCAAAGAATAGTTTTCCATTGTGTTGTGGGCACCTGCCCCAATGGGTCTTGACCCCAGAGTAGTATTTTTGCTGTTTCTGACAATTTCAGTTGATAGTTGTGGATGTTCACCCTGGTGTGACTGCACTTTAACATTCTTCTGCACCAGGGTTTTTCGCCCCTCATGTTTGCTTACTGCTCACAGGGAGGTTAATCCACTAACACCCCACTAACATATGAACAAAGCTGGCTTGGGTCCTGTACTTCCAGATGGATAACACAACTTTTGGCAAATGAAGTAAAGGGTAATGATGTACCAAAGAATATAATCTTTGGTAGATAATGGCTGATCCTCTCCACTTGATATGCCATGTTCTAGAATGGGTTTGAAAATAGCTGGAACGTAACTTTCTCCAGCAGTCACAGCATCTGACCCCAGAAGACTCAAGTTCAAGTTCAGCCATCCATGTAGGAGAGCATTTCTCTCCCCTCTTGCTGTTCATATTGGGACGCACCAGGAACACAAATGTCTCTTTAGCTTTCTGGAAAAGCTCTAGTTATGATGCCATTTCTGTTTCCCCCCCAAAAAAAAAGTCTATTGATTGCTTAAAACTGTGATAATCTGCATTCACTCTGTGTCTTCTGTGGTGTTTGGATAATTAGGGCTGAAATCTGAAATGTGTTCCTTATTAGCCCCTTCATTTTAATGGAGTGTACAGGCAGAAAAGTAGCATGAAACTCCAGTTTTAACCCTGTAATTTAGAGAAGGTTGTGTTTTTTTCTACCATCTTATTCTTTTCCCAGTGATTGTCATGAAGCTGGATTAATATTGTGCTGCTTCTGTTCTCATTTGGCATGTGAATAAGGTGTCACAATTTCATTGCTTTGTGTACCGTGTTCCCATATCCGCAGAAATATCTGCATTTCACATGCATCTCAGAAAGAGTAAAGATACAGGGATGGAATTCAAAGTATCTTATGCTCTGCCAGCTTTCTGAAGTCTGTACAGATGAAATTGTTGCCTCTGGCTTTTTGCTTAGCTCTTTTGGGTAATGCAACCTGAAAACTACATCAGATTTGCAAAGAACACACTTAGCATTCTTGTACTGCCAAATTAAAATAAACAATTTAGTCCAATTGCTGGTAGAAAAAATCCAGTTCAACATAGTTACCTTTATTTTACATGAGACTTGCATGTTATACGTTTATGCTTTTATTGTTTAATGGAGATACCTAAGTGTCTCTATGGCCCTCATCACCATCATATGGAAGTGCCTCTGAAGTACTTAACAGAAATTACAACAACAACCTCTTTCTCAGTGATGAACTGAAGCTCTGCAAATTATACCCTTTCCCTGGGTTCTTCTACAGGAAGGTCATCAACCTTCATTTCCTTCTTACGCCTCTCCTCACATGCCCTTGGGAGTAGCCATCTCCTTTTTGGCTTTCATTACTCTAGCCAAGGTAAATAGTAGACAGACCTTGTTATTAATGTTCTCATTTAAAAATCTATTATGGTATTTAGAATTATGAGGTCTGACTGTAAGTCAAGAGAAGATTAATTACATGACACTAGTGAAAACAGAGTGTGACACTCTTTGGACTGATATGACTAACCATGCCAATAAATCTGAGCTTGCACAATTGCCGTAGTGAAGTGTGCACCATGTGCCAGCATTCAAAATCTTCCTCTCTACTCATAAGCAGTTACCAGGATGTCACTTAATTATCTCTTTGAGGCAGGCACTATAGCAAGAGGAAAAGTATTTCTTAATATACTTTCTCAGGGAGAGAGATGCAAGAAACATCTCCATGGGAAAAAAAAATACAATTAACCTTCTCTTTTTCATTCTCTTTTTGTTTCTGGTACTGAGAGGAACATATTGGAATTATACAGGCATGCAGTCATAACTGGCAAGCAAATTATGCCACTTACTAGACAGGTACTGGCCTTACTGCCCTGTCTCCTCATCTTTTAGCAGCTGTTGTTCCAAGAGCTCTGTCCTAAGGGTCTGTGGTTTCTCACACTTGGTTTTGGCCTTTAAAGACCCATATGGCCTAGGATCTGCCTTTGGAAAAAGTTGCCACTTCCTCCTGTAGCAGTCATTGATGACCTGATTTAAGGTCACCAAAGTTTATGTGTATTTATGTAGCTATAAAAAAACTGTCAGTTTATGCAATCTGTGAAGAGCCATCAGCTGGGTCAGCACAGAGCAGCAACAAAAACTTTCATGCAGCTAATGCCTGGGGACATTACCCTCAAACTCCTCCAGAAATCTGCCTAAAATTGCCTGTTAAAAATTAGCTCCATCTAGACTTCTTGCCCTTATTTAGCTGCAATATAAGACACAAACAACTTATGGGGCTATGCAGGCAGATACAGTAGGCACAAAGGATGATGAGAAGGGAGGAAGCATGGAACTACTGAGCATGGATGGTAACCTTTCTTCACATCCATCAAGTCTGTTTGTGTGTGCTTCCTAGCATGCTCCTCACCAGCCATACCACATCCTCAGACACCTCACTCTGTGGATCATAGTCATAGACTAGTTTGGGTTGGAAGGGGCTTTAAAGATCATCTAGTTGCAACCTCCTGCCGTGGGCAGGGACACCTTCCATTAGACCAGGTTGCCCAAAGCCCCATCCAGCCTGGCCTTGAACACTGCCAGGGATGGGGCATCCACAACTTCCCTGGGTAACCTGTTCCAGTGCCTTACAACTCTCACAGTCAAGAATTTCTTCTTAATATCTATCTACCCTCTTTCAGTTTGAAGTCATTACCACTTGTCCTATCACTACCTGCCCTTGTAAAAAGTTGCTCTTCAGCTCACTTGTGGGCCCTCTTACGTACTTGGAGAATACAACAAGGTCTCCCCAGAGCCTTCTCTTCTCCAGGCTGAACAAGCCCATCTCTCTCAGCCCGTCTTCGTAGGAGAGGTGCTCCAGCCCTCTGATCATCTTTGTGGCCTCCTTTGGACTTGCTTCAACAAGTCCATGTCCTTCTTATGTTGGGGGCCCCAAAGCTGAATGCAGTCCTGCAGGTGGGATACTGACTTCTTTCAGTTGTGCAAGATTAATTTGTGCATGGCCACAGTTTGACTCCAGGGGCAAAAACCTTCACCATAGGGACAAAAGCAAGCAGTTTGCATGCATTTATTTCTCGCCAAGAGGATGGCATAAAGGTAAAACAAATCATCCCAAGCAGAAATGAAAATCAGCATCATTTTTTTACAGCCTCAAGCAACTGTAGTGCCAGAGCCACATCTTCAAGACCTGGCTCCAGCCTGCTCCCAGCTGCACTGTGGGGGCTGTCCGGGCCCCCAGGTTCTGCAGTGCCAGCGTGGTTCCAATGTGGGCTCTAACCTGGTGCCCAGCACTAGCAGTGCACTGAGATGTGAGAAAGTCTTGACTTCCTTGCTTTATTAAATTTCCTTTATTGTGGCAAGGGGAAGCTAACATAAACAAGATGACTTGGAGGAAAATGTCTATCTTTTTAAAACCTGAAGTGTGTCACTGATCAAGACTGTGTGTGATACATATAAACCTCAAGTAATAGTTTCTGCTGGAAGATGTTTGTTGAGCCAGATCATAAAAGCTGTGAAAGATAAAGAGTTTCAGCAAATTACTTCTAAAATAATTCTGCATGCATGTTGTGTTGGTAAAGAAGGAATTTACTGAATGAACAAAATCTTAATTTAGCAGCCATAATCTTACTTTCTTATAGAAGTATTCTCTGTTTAGGAATAGTATATGCACAAAATTAAAACCAAAGGAAAAACCTCAACTATGTGTGAAACTTTGCCTTTGAATGACAGGGGTTTCACTTCAGGTTTCACCTTTGAAGAATTGCCCATATCTTTGTGTCCAGCATGGATGCTGTCAGAGCAGAAGGATATCAACGACCAAAGGGAGAGAGGAAGGAGATCATTGCCCTGTACTGTTTGAAAACTCATGTATTAGGTATCAGCTTTCTTGATTTATTAAGCTGCATTGACCTAAAAGCTTCACGATATATTTATGTCTAGGAAGAAATGAACTTTCTGGTCATCAACAATGAATGAGGCAACATTGGATGAGCATGGTATTGCAGTGACTTATCATTTCCTGGCACAGCTGATGCTCCAGTGCAATTGGGAACCTAGACCAAACTTGGCAGTGTAATTAGAGCCAGTTTGCAGGTTCAGCTTCACGAACATCTGAACTGCACTCATATCTTGGTACAAATTGCAAAGCGGAAGGGAACATTCTCTCTTCCACTGACCCCCAAGATCTGGAAAATGTGCCAGTATTCTTTAGCTCCATCTACTGGCACTTTGCGCAAACTAGCCTCTATGTCCAAACAAAAGTTCTGTAGAAAAGCAACAACTAGCTTCCTGCAAGTTGCCCGTCTGGTAGATATGATTATCTTACATTTTAGTTATAATGGAAAATCATTATTTTTGTAATCTCTGTAGGGCGGGGCCTATAATTTCTCAGAGGATAAGACTAAAATAGATGAGTTACTAGAATACAAATGAATAATTGTGTGTGGTAATAGGCAGTTATCGCTCCATGCAAGTAAAATTGAAGCATCATTAAAAAAAAAAAAACAAAAAAACAAAAAAACAAAACATAATTAAGTCTTTAGCAATACCCAGGGGACACAAATTATTTCTATTCCCATTTCAAAAATGAATTAACAAAATCTGACCGAAAAATCCTGCCTCCTATTTGCCTTCTCTGCCTGTTGTACCTCTTTCCCTCTTTGTATGTGGAAAGAAACCACTGGGTTGCTCTTTCCTCTGTTATATTTGGGAATAGTACTGGAGGGGACTTCTTGCTCTGCATTCCCACTGCTATAATATTAAGTTTCTTTTAGTCTTAGCAAAAAATAGAGTAATACTATTAATTTTTTTTTTTAAGTAAGTAAAAGTGTAAGAAGATGCCTAAAGATTAGATTTCTTAATTTTTAAATACAGGAAAGTGTATATTTCATGCATGAAGCATTTTAAGATATTCTTCTCAAGTATGCATTTTTCAAAGCCTAGCATTAAAAAAGAAAACCAGTTTGCATTCATCACTTACAGCAATTGTAGTTTTGTATCCAAACTCCTATGGAGATTTCTTTTTCTTCAACTGCTTCTGCTAACTTTCGTTTTTCATGCTGCTCATATATCACTGTTTAGTGTAATGGGAAAACTCTGAAGAAACAATCCTTAGTTTTAAAATAAATAAATAAAGCATCCAAACCAAAATGGACTTGCTCCTATTCAGAAAGGATCCTTATTTGGGAATATATTAATTTGTATAAATGCAGTTTTAATTAAACTTTTTCCATATTACCACAGAAATTATTGCTTCCTTTAAAATAATACTGAAAAAGAAAACAAAACAGCACCATAAGCAATCTCTTATTGTGGAGTGACCTCAAGACTCAGTTCTGGTACAACTGTCCATAACCATTCTCTGATGGTTGCAATTAATTTATTCCATTTTAAATGAAGGGGTTTAGCGTTTCTCAAATAAGACCAAAATACTTAGGAAATATTTGTTCCATAAGAAGAAAAAAAGATTTGAAGGTGTTCTACGCATTTTCAGCTCACATGATGTATACATGTTTCTGGCTTTAATGTTGAGGGAAGTTGGATTCAATAAACCATTTGTTTTCCATGGGGAAATCCTGGTTACAGCAGTAATCCTACTTTTTTTGTACAATAAATGCACAGCTTGCCTGTAGGAAGCTGAGCAGAATGGAGCTCTGGCCTCAGTAAATACAATGGCAAAACATTTCACTGTCTTCACTGGGATCTTCATTTTATGTGTAATGGTCAATATTTTAACTCATTTCCCACATGGGCAATGCACACTGGCCTTTTGAGTCTGTAAGAGACTGATCAAACCGCAATGGAGATCATAGTATACCTCTCATTGACTTCCGTAGGCTTTGGTCACAGTCTAAGTGGAGGTCAGCTAACAAGCAGGCTCAGCAGTTAAAAGAAAAAAAAGTATTTCACCACCTCAGGAACAAAAGTGGCAGTGGCAGAAGCATGGGATAAGAAGAACACCTTGCAGGCTGTGGTAGATGGTCACAGGGAGCTGCAAGAGGCACTGTTGGAGACGAGGTGAACTTGAATCAGGAAAACAACTACATGTAAAGGACAAAAGGGCAAGTGAGTGAGGCATAAGTAGCTAGCTGGCTGTGACTTTGGAGGTAGGGAGAATGAAATGTCAATTCAAGCTTCAGTGCGAATGTAGAGGGCTTTTTTTCCCCTCTTAGTCAATCTTGCATATGATTTGGCCAATGATGTGCTATAATACAAAGGTAAAATCCCTCTTGTTTGTGGAGTTGAGTAAAAAAGGTCACATTACTCCAGATATGTCCTACTAGCCTACAGCAGCCAAGCAGGTGAGTAAAATCCTTCAGCAGCCATGGGGGGCTATGGAGATGACAGTCTCAAACACAAAGGACTTTTGTCGCAGTTATTTTATTTAAATACTTCAGGGAAATGAGAACTACATGTGTAGCATGAGCTCTCTGCTAGCTAATTCTAAGTCCAAATTGACCTTTATATAGCTTTCCATTACTGTTTATTCAATTTTCTTTATCTTAGGTCTCCTGCGTACTAGCATTACTGACAGCTGCCAGGAAAGATACACTGGCAAAGGCACATTCATACCACTGATTTCTACCCATCAAGATCTCTCCAGGTCACCTGTGCACGCTGGTGACAGGAGCATGGGATGACACATGCCATTTTCCTCTCGCTCAAGGACAACCATTCTTCTTCTCTGAGTTTACCAACCCCCAACCCAGTACAATCAATATCAGGAAATGCGCTGTAATCTCTCCATGAATATAAGCACCCTTTGGGATGTGAGCTGGTCAATGCATTTTGATATATTCCTAGAAGAGTGAAAGGTTTAGAACCAGACTGCATTGTCTGGTTCCCAGCTCACAGGCAATTTCTGACATTTAAGGGGCATTTTATACACACTAATCTACTTGACTCTTGGACCTGTGAAAAATTGAAGCTGGGTAAGTTTTAGAGATTTTTCTTATTTGCCCACAGATCCAAGAGCTGAATAGATTAGCTAAATCTGGTAAAGGCAGTGAGTTAAAATAGGAAAAATGTGTCTTTGCTAGGAAGACCTGTTTTAGTGAACATGATATTTGCTGTCACTTTTTCATTTTAATTCCCAAAATTAATAAAGAACACAGCTAGAATTGTCCCATTTTTCTCCTGTAACATAATTTGATGTGACTTCCATCTCTGCTTACACTGTTGTCCTAGAGGCGGCAGCAGAGTACATAAGAAAAAAGCTAACCCACAAATGGGAGAAGTTCTGTTTGGTTAGTAGCTAATCTGTACAAAATCTCAGTGAAGGGCTTTACTGGAATATCGTGCTTGGGGTTTTGGTGTAAAATGCAAGAGAGAATACTGGCATGGCTCTGAAATAGGTAACAGGGTGAAAATATTACTGATGTTATTGCATGTTCTGGAGCTGAGTGAAATAATTTGACCTAAAAAATCTCCACTTGTTGAAGAGCACTTGCTGAAGCAAACTGTTCTCTATATCACAAATTTAGAGTAAACCTAAACTACTTGCGTGGAGCTAAACAGTCTGTTGGGTCAGCAAACTTTAAACAACTGGGATGTACTGTGACACATTAATGGAAATGTAGTTTCCAGTGCAACCATTTAGCAATTTATATAAATATCAAAGCTTTGAGGTTTTACTGTCAGTCTTTGTTTCTGAAAGAGAAATTTATAAAAAACATATGTTTCTAACTGCCACTGAGTGCGTGTTCAGAAGGATGTGACCACTGAACTATATCAAACTTTCCTTAGTTAAATCATTTGATGAACCCACTAAGAAGACTCTTCTGTGAATAATGTCTCTTTTCAGTACTAACCAAAATAACTGGCAAAAGTGTTATTGTATTGAGATGGGAGGGAGTAAAGCCTTAAAGCTTGGTCCCATTGAAGTCATGGATGATTTGTCATTGGCTTCAGTGGGACCAGGATTTTGCCAAAAGTACCAAATGCTTTCTGAAATCTTCCCATTAATTAGTTTGTAATTAAAAATAAATCATCTCATAAAAGTAACTTGTGTACAGAAAGCACATTGCCATAAACTTCAGATCTGACTCCAGGTTCTTCAGGTCTGGGACTGCTCTGCTCCAGGATTTTGGTTTCTTTCTCCTGATGCCTAGCTGAGGTGTTAACCTGACAAAATTATCATGTCACTTCCAATGTTTATATTCAAAGTCTGGGTGTAAGTCTGAGTTTATCTGACCATTTGTATTACAGCAGCACCCAGAAGCCTCCAGCCACAGAAAGAATAGCCTTACAAAAGGTATGCTGGCTTGGTATGCTGTGCTGGAAAATACGGTCTCAGATTCTATGCCAACCATCCTTAGGCCTGCCCATGGTGCATCTACTGCTGGG
>JAOEHX010056818.1:0-11562 GCA_025448015.1 Bolborhynchus lineola
AACCGTGCGGCGGGGCTGGGGCAAACCCGCGGCGGGGGGAGTCAGGGCCCCGGTGTGATGCTGATGGTGGAACAAAGAGTTCAAGTCGGGAAGTGAAGTAAGAATTGGTATGGATGGGGTTGCTAATGAAGAAACGCAGGCGGTACTGTAATAAGGGACTTGATTCAGTTGAAATTGCAAAGAGACCGAAATAGAGGAAGTAATTAATTTAGGACTTGCGTCATTGGAGATTGTTGTTATGTTTTAAAAATAGGAAGAGGGCTCATTATGAAGTGTATAATGTAACAAATATGATCTTGATCTCTTACTATCCCTCGAAAAAAACTGGGGGTGGCGGGGGAGATGGAGAGCTCCTGGGAGTGAAATTACTCAGGCATCGATCATTATTTCTAGCCTCATTTACGTTATAAACGTGTAACATTGTCCAGCAAAGTGTAGGGATTAAAAATCAGAGGGTTTAAGGTATAAAAATCTAAAGCTGAACAATTCTGAAGATGCATAGTACTAGAAATCTTGCAATCCATGTGCCGTGGCTCAGATGTTTAGAGGAATGACAGAGATACCAAAAAAGGCATCATGATACTCTGCGTAATTCCAGGAGCAGAATTTTCTCCTTCCCGACAGAAAAGGAAAGTGCATTTCTGGAAGTAAGAAGTGACAGATGTGGCATCTCAGCAGCTGGCTAAACATAAAAGCATGTATCAGCAGGTGATTACTGGTGCAAGGATTTATTTTTAAAATGCCTTGTACTGAAATGGTCCAGCCTTTTTTTAGCATTAGCAGTAAGATTTACTTTAGCTCTATGGCATGTTAAGAATAGCCTTTCAGCAGAGGCTTTCAGAAAAGTAAGGGAAAGCTTCTATGGTCAAGGCACTCCTTGATTTGAACGTTTGTTTTTTATTACAGCATGCAGAAGAGAGGATCTGAGCAAGGGTTTTTGGTAGGATAGTACTGAAAGGAATTATTTTTCCTGGCCTCAGCGTTAGCCAATGGGATCTGGGAAGGAAACAATGGAGCCTATCTCCTCCTTAGATTGAAGATAATCACAGTTACTGTTCTCAGGAGCACCTTGTACATCCACAGAAGTGAAATCAGGCTGCAGAAACTACCTCTGTGGTTCTGCCTCTCTTCTGTGTTCTGGAGAGCCAGCCAGGATCATCAGGAGGTGGCCTGGGTGCATTTTGGAAAGGAAAGAGATGGATATCGCCTAAGAGGCAGCCCAGAGGCACACTTTCCCTGCGGCAGCGTGGCTCTGCACCGTCCCGGTTTGCTGTGGCTACATGTCGCATTGACTTCTAAGAGGCATCTAAATCTGTTCCAAACCACTTATGTCAGCTTTACTGTAACCAAAGAAAGCCATGGTTCATGGCAAAACATGTTTTGCTCTCAGCTTTTTGTAATTAGGTATGCTGCTTTGGTTTATAGTCTTGTAAGTTCCATGACTACTTATAGAAGAAATTCTGGTTCTTTGCCCAGGTCTTGAGAAATAGTTCAGGGTAGCAGGGAATTGGCACTTAAAACCAAATTTACCTGTCCATGGAGAATTTGCCATCAAATTCATGACTTCTTGCCAGTGAGGCTATGGCCAAAGGGCTCAGTGATGCTCTCTGACCAGTTCTTCCTCCTCTTGCTCGCCATCATTGACAGAATTGCTGTGGATCCTGTCACCTGGTGCCCATTTTGGCCTTTCATAATGATGTAAAACACTACAGGCTTTCACTTGACTCCATGATTAAGGCAGAGTAAATGTATTTCTCAAGTTCTGAGCCATACTGGGGAGAACAGGCTGCCTCTCCCTCCCACAGTGGTAAAACTGAACTAATTGGGTGGTCAGTGCCTAACAGGCACCATGCTATAGAGATGTGGTATCCCTATGGGTACAACACTTACAGGGGCAGCAGTCAGTGAAGGTGTATCTCTGGGTGGGTGGTTTGTTTGGTTTTTGTGTGCTAGCAAAGTGAATTTCCCAAATAAACTCAAGTTTAAACACACTAGTTGGTAGCCAGTGGAAGCAGCTTATTTGGTGCTAGTGGATGTGTCTGGACAGAGCAGTGAGAGCAGATTTGAAGCACTGCTCATGCAGGGGAGGGTTTTATCTGAAGCAGGGTGGCAGAATGAGTACAAGCTACAGAATACAAGCTCAAATAAAGTTCAGGCTGAAGAAGAGGTCTACTTCTAGTGCCATATTAAATAAGAAAGATTTTTTGGATGAAAGTCATGAGGGTGAGTGTTGCTTAGGATATTTTATAATGTTCTGTATTTACATTCATAATGTTATCAATCAGAGTTATTGATCCAGCGTAATGACTGCTGGGGAGATGGGTGGAACAGGAGCAGCTGGAGCTGCCTGACAAGTAGACTAGGTTTCTCATTGTTTATGGGTTAAATTAAGATGCAGTAAAGCTTCAGAAAACACACTGCGAAGGTAAAAGTGAGATCAGTACAAGTAGATGGACTTGGCCAGGGTGGCAAGATATATTTATACCTTTATTTGGGTTTCATTTCACAAGTCAGGTTTGTCTTACAGTTCTGCCACTAGTTAAGTCCACAGGAGCACAGTTGTTAATTTTTGCACACAACTGTGAGTTTTTTCTTCTGAGAGGTTAAATGTATTTTACTCCTTTTTGGTTGTGTTTTGTTTTGTTTTCGTGAAGGGGGGAGAGAAGGCATTTACAGGCTGAGCGTACATTAGAGTAGCACATTTTTATACCTAAAGCTCTGAAAATGAGTAAGCAATAGTTCAGTACTGAAATTGTATCTTCATGTCCACAGTAGCTTTTTATGTGAGACCATTTTATTGAAATGTATGTTTAGCAGACGTAGTTTGAAATACTGCTATCTTTGACATTATGTAAGTTACGCAATACTCTTAAAACTTGATGACTAGTATATCTTGAATGCCAGGGAGCCGCATGAAGAATATCAACCCTCAGTATGTGTGGAACAAGATGCAACTTAACTATGTAAATGTTGTGTTAATGTTGTTTACTTGCAATGAATAATAGAAGAAGGCTCACTGCATCTGATACACTGCTTTGATTTCTGTCATAAAGGTCAACAGGGAACAAGCTAGATAAGAAATTAAATGGGTTGATACAGTGGGTTATTGTGTTTGGGCTCATTCTGAATGAGCTAAGTGAACTTTTCAGTGGTTATGTGTAAACAGCAGCTGACCTTCTGTAGAGATACAAGTGCTGATGACAAGCTGTGATCGCTGAAACTAGGTATGACTTGCTTAGTCAGGTCTGCAAACTTGTTTAGATGCATTTGATATAGCTTTTTTTTTTCAATCGTCTGTAGAGAATGTTCTAAAAATAAAAAGTTGTTCATGTCTTTGCTTTCAAATACCAGATGTTTCAAGCCTGGTTCTCACTTGTTTGCTCTAAAAATGTTATGTTTTTCTGAATATTCATGTTGTGCCTTAAACAAAGGAAACGGGTCTTCATTCTGCATGCTTTTTTCATATTAGAATATTAGAAACTGTCATAAAAATAGTAACTAGAAGTAAATTGTTAGTCTGAAAAGATAGATTTGGTGGAGTGTTTTTTTTTTTTTAGTTGACTTTTTAAAAAGTCTGTACAGTACAACAGTAAAGTCAAGCAAACCCAAAAAGCTAAAGCCTGTTATGTTGGCAAACACAAGTATCCATAAGTTGGAAAATGCCTGTAGAAAATGGTGATACATATATAGGTGCATTATGGTCACATTATTTCTCATAGCTCTCTTGCCTCAAACGGTGTGTGAGGTGAGTGAAGTGAAAAGTAACAAAAAGAGAGTATCTGTTTGAATTCCTGGGCTAAAGCTGAAGATCCTGCTCTGTCGTAGTCCTTTTGGTAGCGCTGGGCAACACTGTAGTGCAGATGGTAAAGGGACCAAACAGTGGTTGCACAAGCGATATAATCATGGGATTTCCTAATTTTGCATTCTTGGACTTTGCAACCTTACTGTTCTGCATATGATATTTCTAATGATGGGGTTCAGAATTCTCAGTGATGCTCTGCAAGGAAGATCAAAGGTGCTTTTGCTGCCACCACAGTCAGCATCTATGACACATTTCTCCGAAGAGGTTGTGAAACTAGCTTTCTAGTTGGCAGAGCTCTCTGTCATGATCTTCGCAAGGAGAAACCCTGATACCTGTAAGAGTATGAGTAATATTGTTTCAAATCTTTAGCAGGAAGCAAAGAAGAGGCAGGACGGAGATGGTAGACAAGACTTGAGGCTTGAGTCTTCAGTGAAGAAGACTCTGATGGACCTTGTTGCTTTGAGAAACAGTTCCTCTGTTTCTCCTATTCCAGTAAAGTTCCTTACTGACTTCTTGGAATATGGTTTTCTCCCACAATGTGACTGGGTCAGCTCATGTCATAGACAGTTTTTTGTTTGTTTGCTTTTTCTAGTGCTTGAGTAGTGCACTAGTACCAAGTGATGTACAGGAACAAGGTGCCAGTGTTGCTGGAGAATCTTCCCTCCCTCAGTTTTCTTTCTTGCTTTTTTTATTCCTGTATTTTATTTCTATCATCATTATGAATCTGTCAGCACTAATGGATTCTTCTCATTAGAAAGCTGCTTAATTTTACCAAAATCAATACTTATGTAATGTAGAACCCTAAAAAAAAAAAAATCCTTGTGATACCAGAGCAGTTTTTGAATGTTCCTCATCGTTCCAGAACTTACAAAATCTAACTTTCTAAATGGATCCTGCAATCAGAAACAAGTTAAATTCTTTCTTCCTTCTGTGTGTATCTCCAGTTCTAGTTAAGTAAAGCCTAAATTGTGTGTCTTTACATACATCATTTCTATGAAGGTTGAAGTATTTTCTAGAAACCTCTGTTACCTTTTTTTTTTTTTTTTTGCCTCAGTTAATATGATTCAATGTATACTTTGATTTAGTTTTACCTTAATGCTGTTTATTAATGAAATTAGTTAAATTAGATCTGAAACTCAGGCAAAGATTAGTCCAAGATGTGGTGGAGCATTAGGTGAGTGTTTTGGTTTGTTTTTTTCTCTCCTGTTTTCTGATCTTGAGATGCATGCCATAAATATCCTATCTTTGATGTGATAGGCCACCAGTAAGGAACAGCATTTTGTTCAGGTAGTCTTGCTGCTGCTTTTAATGATGATTTCTGTTGGGGAACCATCATTAGTATTACTTTTCACTTTTCATTTTTTGGATCATTTGATAAACTATCTTTTGAGAACTAAAGCACGGTTTAGGTTCGGTTAAAATTTTATCTCTGGAGAATGGCTAGGCCAATCTTCCTAATGTTCAAATTTCAAATCATAGCTTCATCTATTTTAATTTTACGGGCTCCTTGTCATTTGAAGCATTTACTGGTGTTTTGATGGTACGCTTTTCTGTAACCACAAAGAATAAAACCAAAAGCATCTCTGATACTAAAAGCTGTGCAGTCTGTGTTTCCCTTTTAAGGATACATGGCTCGTATGCATCTATGTTAGGGGTTAACTCAATTCGAGGAAGACATGAACAATAAGAGAGCTACATATGAGTGAAAGAGGGGCAAGGGAAGAATAGTGCCATTGATTGTCCTGCATGTCAGATGCAGCTCACATGTTCCTGCTCCAGATTGAAAAGATTACTGCGCTTCATCAAGTTTAAGCTGGTTCTTTGCTTGCTCATGGCTCTCTAGCAGATGACCTTGGAAGAGTAACCACAGCTTGTAAGAGGGTAAGATGCAGTGTACCCGGGGGTCTTTTCTATTTGGATTTTGAAACTGGATGGGAACGTGGAGGTAAAGAATGGAGCAGTGTGTGTCCGCACATAGGCTATATATATGGCATGCAGAATTGTATTTTGCTTCAGTCCAAACACTTGCAGTGGAACGGTGAAGTAGAAGGGAGGTGGTGCTCACAGCAGTTACAATTCTGTTGCAAAGCTAACAGTATTCCCTGCCTCCAAAGATGCAAAAGCTGAAGAACAGTCTTTAATGAGATTTTGTTGTTGGCATTTTATGTCTGCATAATTCCTAATATATCAGATGCCTGGCTTGTGATTAGGGCTTCTGATGCTACAATAATACAGATTTACAGTAACACACTGCACAGATTGGTTATCTTGCCTTGAAGTAGATTATAAAATGTAGTCAGTTTGAAGAAAGCCTTAAATGAAAAGATTAGATTGTTAATGTTATCATATCTACTCTAACTTATTCCTTATTAACGATATGCAAAATAATTAATAGTACAAAGAAACTGACTGAATAGAAAATCTATTGTTAGGAGCAAGATAATGGACTGAGCAGACGAGTAATTTGTACGGCAGCTGCTCTGTTGCTGTATGCCACTTCCCCACTTACATGATGCAATTTTAGTAGGGAGGGAGGCTGTAGTTCTTCTGGTTTTGTCTGTATGCACCCTCAGGCATGATGAATACCCATCTCAGCCTCCAGAGTCTTTTAGATAAGACCTGCTAAGGTCCATGGCAAAACCAACAAGGCCATCCATTTTATGGTAGTGGGCTGTACAGCTTTTTTAAAAATACATATTTCTAGTCCCAAAGAAGAAAAGTTACAATAGCAAGAGCTCAAGTAGGTTAGGAATCCGTAGGAGTTCCTAAAGGAATTTGTGAGGGCAAAAATAAAACCTGTGTCTCCAAATGGAAGTGATGAACAATCAAGTAGTTTATGCTGCAGACAGGTTTTGGATTTTTGTCTGAAAATTAATTCCACTTTTCGCTGCAGTAGTTACTTTACCTTGAGACTATAAGGGTGTCTCTGCTTTGGCAGAGGAGTGAGTATACATTACAAATAAACTATTTTGTGTCATGGTGTAACAGTTGGATTGCTGGGATATGCTCTGACAGCCATACAGAAGGAAGATACAGGAGTAGCATCTAATGAAGCAACTATAGAGAAGTTGTAAACTTTGTGATACTGCCTTTGGTATGAGCAGTGTATCCATTGAAATGTAAATCTTTAAAGGTATTTAAGTGATCTCTGAAAATACAAAGATATAATCTGCATAAACCCAAAGAATCTATAAGAAGCAGGCTTCAAGGCCCAAATGAGCGATCTAAACATGATATTAACTCCTGTTGCTAAATTCCAGCAAATTTTCCTGTGTCAAGCCTTTTTACATGTCTTTCTCCTGTGCATCCTTGCATCAATCCTTCTCCCATTGTCCTCCTTCTCCTGGTTCCACACAGCTAGTTCATATGCAGGGGTTCTGTTCTTCCTCTGGATTTGGGTTGATGGTTATTCGTTCCTGCCGAGTTGTTTGTGAGATAGAGCTATGTAAGTAGGAGGGGTGGAATTTTTAATAGAGAGGGGATTTTGGAAGCCTTTCCCTGGCAGACACTAAGCTACTGGATTTTGCAAAAATAATATAATACCTTAAAATTGACTGTCCTGGTAATTCGTAGTGACAGGAAAAGGCACATTCTCAGATCTAAGTTTGAATGTCAGGACTAGCTTTAAAAGCAGAACAGGGCCAGAATATTTTAGCAAGGCTGTGGATTTTGGTGGGTGCTGTATGCATAGGAGTAAAGGACATTACGTTAGAGCAAGAGAGTAGAAATATGTAACTGTGTGCTGTTTCATTAGAGAAACAGTTTTAACAGCCTCAGTTAAAATTCTCCCACCTCTTTCTAATCCTCCCAATAAAGAAACATTACAGATTGCTGCGGATGAAGGGTAGAAAATGTTGGCTTGAATGGCAGTCGGATGTTTATAAAACTCTGAAAATGAGCTTTAGAACAGAAGATTCCAAGACATCTGAAGGGTAGGTGGACATGTTAAAAAGGCATTATGTAAGAAACGGTGTGTATTCTCTCTGTAATAAACGGTGTAGTATCTGCAGAAGTAGAAGCACCTCTGTGTGTATGTGTGTGTGCGTGTCTATAAATTGGAGATCCTTGTCTGAAATAGTACCAGGCAACTCTTCAGGTACTCTCATTCAGCGTATTCTTTCAGGCCATCTGGTGAGGTAGCTGTCAGTAGTCACTGGGCTTTCTGAATGTCTTAGTTTGTAGTTCTTGGGTTAGTATCCTCAAAGTACAAACATAGTCCCAAAGTCAAGCTTTACAGCAGTAACAATATATAGGAAATGTGGCTTGAAAAGAAATTACAAAGTATTGTCAAATTAGAGAACTATCTCAATTTCTTTTAAGTAAAAGTGAATGAAGCCACGTATCCTATTTTTCAATGTGCTTTTCTTCAAAACTGAGTATCTGAAGTTGGACGCTGGATTCTGCTCAGTCATGGGTTTGAGATACCCTTGTTAGAAAGTTGTACTTTAAAATATTTAGGTTTTATTGTGAATAGACTAGGTTGCTATGAAACGTGTGCCCTTCTGCTTGCACAACATCAGATAAGAAACAGCTTTTAAAGCTTGCAGATCTCAAACTGCTCATGGCAACTTGACAGGAAAGACTTTATTCAGTTCTCCATGCAGGATTTGAAGCACTGTCAAACATAGATGTCTAATTTCTTTTTTTTTCTTTTCTGTTTTGTGCTGAAAGACAAAAACTTCCCAAACACTACAGTTTGGATGAGAGCTCTATTTTAATAACTTCCAGGAGATTTGCCTTTTCACCCTTCATGATCATCTTGACAGCCAAGAAAACAGTCTGTGGACAGAAGGGCTCTAAAAATTCAGACTTTGCCTAGATAGAATGCTTTTCAAAATCTTTAATCCTTTAGAGAAATGTCGTGCATTTAGGGGAAAATACCGTTCATATCTTGAATGACCATTGGGAACCTATCTGTGACAAGCTGTAGGCCTTTCTTGAATCCTGCCCAGTTCTGTATTGGTATAATTCCCGGCTCTGCCTGAATTGTTTGAATTGGCCAATGGACAGGTTTTAGATTTATTTTTTTTTTAAATAAAAGTCCAAATAATAGAGAGCCACCTTGGTAAGTTGTTCTTGCTGGTACATTTTCTTTCTTTACCTTGCTTTGTCTGCCTTCAGTCTAGCAAACATAAGTGATAGGATCCACCTGAGTCAGAGTTCCACCTGAGCAATGTCAGAAACCAAGTATAGAAAACAGCATATCAACGCTTCCACACAACTTGGTGCTGTCCGCAAATTTACACATCCCAGGATGGAGCAGTATGGACCGGTTTGCACCAGTACAGACCACTATAGGCCTCTATGGCCCCAGGCACTGATGGGGTTTCAATATCCCAGTCATACCAGTCCCTGCCACAGGTCTTCTTGCTTGCAGCCATGCTCTATTCCCAATCCCTCCCAGTGCTCCCAGACCCTCTCAGTACTTTACAGTCCCTCCCAGTCCCTGCCACAGGTGCTGCTGCTGCTCATCCCCCACAAGATGATGGTACTGTCTTCTGGGCAGACTCCCCAAATTAGGCACCGCCCCACTCTGGGGCCACCCCAACCTCACTGGCTCCCCTGTATAACAGGCAGAGTGGAGCTATGGTGTGCAACAGGGTGGTATGGGGGTTATGGTTCTTCTGAAACCTTTTATTTAGTGGCATCTTCCCAGAATTGTGGCCACCAGGACTGGACATGGTGGTGGCCAAATACAAAATAACTGGTACTTCACTTTCCCTTGTCAGTACCTTCTTATGCATCAGGGAACTGCAGTAACCCCTTGTGACTGCAGCACAAGAGGATGAGGTTCAGCTGTTTCTGAGCACAGTCTTATGTCTTAGAAGTGAGGCTTATGTGATTTAGTCTCAAATTTTAATCTTGGATGCATTAATTGAGTTTTAGTAGTAGCCAGAGTAGCTTGGTGATATGCAGATACCACCTTATTGTGGTTTAACCTGGCAGGTAGCTAAACACAACACACCCTGTAGGATGGGCGAGAGAACTGGGAAGAAAAGGTGAAATTTTGTGGGTTGAGATAAAGATAGTTTAATAGGATAGGAAAGGAAGTGAAAATAATAGTGATAAAAGAATTAAAACATAAAAAACAAGTGATGCACAATACAATTGCTCAGCACCCCGCTGACCAGTGCCCAGCCACTTCTGAGTAGTTGTGCCTGGCCAGCTTTCCCCTTAGTTTATGTATTGAGCATGATGTTCTAGGGTATGGAATATCCCTTTGGCCAGCTGGGGACAGCTGTCCTGGCTGTGTCTCCTCCCAGCTTCTTGTGCCCTCTATGCTACTCACTGGTGGGGTCCTTGACTTAGGGTAAACCCTACTTGGCAAAAACTGAAACACTGGTATGTTATCCCTGTTATTCTCAGCCTAAGCCTAAAATACAGTAGTCTACCAGCTGCTAGAAAGAAAACTGACTTTATCCCAGTACACAGATAATCAAGATCACTCTCTTAATTTTTGTTATCTCCCTGTTAAATTTCCACTCCTCCCCCTGATTGCCAGTCTTGCAATGTAGGTCATGTTAGGCTAATTCTGCAACTGAAATCAGTAAATTAAAGGCAAAAAGTTTAAAAGCACCCCACCGGCAATACAGGTTAAAAGTCCTTTTGTTGAGCAGAAAGCTCACACATGTCCTAGGAAACCCATGGAAAAAAATGCCACAACTTCTGTTTGTAACATCAGTATAACTTTGTAGTGACGTTGCCTTTTACGTCATACAGACGGGAAGAAATCAGGCATATTAAACTGGTATATAAGATGTCATAATTCATCTATTCTGATATCCCATGACAAGGGAAAGGAATATTGTTTTGGTTTTGAGAGGATGTACTGGGAGAAGAGCTGTGTATACCGGGTGCTGTACAAACCTATTGCAGGTGTACTAGTTCTGTTATCATCTGTTTAGTAAAGCAAGAATACTGATCCAATTCTCAGTAGTTCCAGTGTCCAGTAATTAGAGTGATTTAACTACTGCAGGGAGAGAGAGAGAGAGATGGACTATGTGACTCAAAAAGTGACTGACTCAAACAGTTAATCTTGGCTGCCTTTTAAGCTATGGGAAAAGCCCAGTCATCAGTAGCTGTCAACTGCTGGGGTGTTCTAGTATGTTAAATTTGTTTCATTCTTTCTTGACCAAGGAGCACATGGCTATTTCCAGGTACTTGGTAAATTCCTTTTAATGGAATGCCCTAAAAGAACATTTCAGTGTCTGGAAAAACATGTTAGAAAAAAATTCTGTATCTTTTCCTGCATAAGAAAAATCACTAGCAAGAGGTGTGAAGGGAATTTCAATATTTATTAGGCTTAATCAAGTTCTAAAGCAGCACTCTGTTCATCTTGCTGGATAGTAAGTCATAGGGAATGTGAAGGCCATATGCAAGGCAGGTGAAAGGTCACTCTGTATTTTTCAGGTATTCACAATATTTTTGGTCTTAAAATTGAGATTTCACTTTAAGATGTGATTCTCTTTGAGCCTATGTTGGTGCCCTGGGTGAAACTTCCTGCCATGTTTCAGACAGTCTGAAACACTCACTATGGGAGGTGTGAACTGGTTCGGAGAAAACTCCAGGAACAAACTCTCCAACTAAGTTTTCAAGCTGACAAGCAGGTATTCTTTATTGTGGCACTGGGAGACACGGGGGATAGGTCCTCCTAACGTGAAACCCTGTATTGTTACACAGGCCATCCTTATATAGTCACTGGGCACACATACGTATTCATGAGGCTACACATGAATTACATCATTTTCCAGAAAGTTTCC
>JAOEHX010056822.1:0-31924 GCA_025448015.1 Bolborhynchus lineola
AGAAAGTGGTCTTAAAAATAACAGAAGAGCCCCTTCATCTTTCCTTAATCAGTAATGCAATATTTAAAATGTTTGAGTGATCAAATCACAAGCTAGAAACACAAAACTGCTTGAATTAACAGACCAACCAAAAAGAGAAATTTATAAATAGCCCAGAGGTAAAAATAAGTTTATGACCTGCTTAATAAATATGTATAATAAATATATAGAACCTAAGGTATTTGTTAAATATGGAGAGAGCTAGATTAATATAATAATTTATTTAAGCTATAATTCAAACAAAATGTAAAGAATGCTGACAATAAACATTTTCTTCATTAACTGGTTTGATAAATTGAGAATGAGCTAGTACTTACTGTTTCAAAAAGCAAGTAAAGAGCATAGACTTCAAACAGGTAGCACTGTAGCCACCACATTGCCAGAGCAAGAAAAATCTATTAAATGTGTAAAATTGTAGAAAGTTAAACAAAATAAGAAAAATGCTATTTTTCTTAGCTATTTTAGCATGAGACCCACTAAAATGAATATTCAATTGAGAAATTAGCATATTTTGCAATGGAAAACAGGTTATTTTAAAAGAACAAGGAAAAATATAGGGAAGGTACTAAATACTCTCTGATCACAGCAGGATCACACTTCACTATTTACTCATCATCATTTTCAAATAGATTTTTAGGCATTTACTTTTGTTATTCCAATTAAAAATTTGCATTTTTATATCACGGTCTTTTATTTACACCTCAAACCCATTTCTGTTCTCAAAGTTGTTGATGCTAAAACCAGATGAATTACAAAAAGCTCAGTGAGCTGTGCTCTGCAGTTTTCAGTGCAAAACCAATGAAGCTCTTACTGAGTTCTGTGGAGATTTTTCTTGCCAGCCAACACATATCCCCCGACAGTCAGCTGTCTTTACAATATAGCTAAGAACAAAGATTGTTCTTTGAAAAAGTCTTAAATTTCCAAGTTTTGAAATAATTTAGTGTTGTTACAATTATTATTAAATTTTCATATTTGTAAAATCCAGCTTTTCCCCCCACACCTCATCATGTATGTATGAGCCCAAAAGCTTCCTCCTGAGCATAGCCTGAGGCTGCTGCTGTCTATACAGTTGACTGAAGTCAATCAGAGGTGTGATTCCCATTTTTTTAGTAACTGTATTTAATTTGTCTGGAAAACAACAAAGGTTTTTATTTTATATCTTCTAGTCTCTGCTGCCATTGATTTGTCAGTAGAATGGAATGGAAAATGCTATTAAGCTCTGGCAGCTGAACTGCAGTGGTGATGAAAGGTTGCCCTGCTTTTATTCTTTATTGCACCACTCACTACCTTTCCAATGATGATTAGTCTGTACCATCATTTTTACTAGCTGTGGTGCAAAACACGAGAATGCTGTCTTCAGGTCACAGCTAGAGTGGAGAAAAAAGTACTTCCTTTGTTTCCATCAAGAAGTTTCCATATTAAAATTAGCTGAGAAGAAAAATGCTCCCAAATTAATTTCTATGGATCTTGACTGGCTATACAACACTTAAAATATAAATGATGGCCACAGCTATGGTTAAATTAAGCCAGCTGAAAACAGGAGACAGAGAGAGAAAAATGTTAATGAGAGAGAGAAAAAAATAAAAACCTATTCACCATGTTCTTAACAAGATGGTTTGTGCAAAACCATTGGGCCTATCCCTTCAAACTATAAAATTTCAGTGAAAAAAGCTAACACAGCCCAAAGTGCTCAGTGGTAGAACATATGTTTATGTATATTTTACATACAACAGTAGCAAGAGAAAGAGCTGGGAAATTATTCATAGTTGTTGCAAGTAGTCCATGTCCACAGGGATCAGTAATAGTCTCACTGCTTAAAGCCTGAGCCAAAGTTGTCCTTTATTTCACTCTGTATCTTCTCCAAATTGTAGCCTCTTATTGAGCAACTGAGGAATGTAACAAAGACATAGATTTTGGATTGAATTTGTGGTCTAAAGTTGCTTCCAACACTGAAAAGGTCTTTATTACTTACTATATTTCTAGACTTTTCGAGAGCAGGCAGGAACACTGTGCTCAATATGAGGAGGGAAGAAGCATGACACATACAGGTGTTAATAACGCTTTCTGATCTGTTTCATATGCTTGAAACTGGTTCCGTCACCTGGGTGTGTATTTATTGATGTTGAAAGATACTGACATTTAAGCTACAGACCTTAAACATGAAGTTTAAGGTCTAGGTGGCTAACACAGATAAAGGACTGAATCTTGTCAGGATGAACTCATGGGAATTTTTACTCAGGAGAGCAATACCAGTGAATGCAATGCACCTGCTCAGGGGAGCAAGCTCCTGCAATACCATTGCTGCAATCAGACTCATGCAACACGAAGACTCCCATGCAACACGGCTGATAGGACAGGAGCACATGTGCCAAGCAGCAGCAGATAGTGCTTAACAGAGACCGTGTATATTATTAAGCCACAGCACAGGAAATGAAAGATTTCCCCCTGCTCTTCTAATGATGCCTAAGAGCAAGTTGTGTGTAAAGAAATATTTCTTTAGGAAATAGCTGACTGATTGGAATCCTTAAGAAAAAAAAGGGCAGATTTCCATTACCTTTTCTTGGATTAGAGGCTGTCTTGGTTTCTGCTGCCTCCCCAGTTTTCTTAAAATTGTTTTCCAGACATTCCCATGCTGCTAGTGTCAGGCCAATATCCATTAACTTTTAACTGAACTGCTTATATTTGAACATAATACCTTTCAGTTCAAAGGGCATAAATCAATTATGTTATTCTTCTAGTTGACACTCAGGACATACAGAAAAGCCTTCCTGCTTCTGACTAGTAGAAGATGCAGTTCTTACAATGGATTGAAACGAAAGTTTCCAAATGCTAACAGGTTTTTGTGATATGTTACTGATGTATATGTTGAAGTTAGAGAGCCTAATCCATACAAATAGTTTATAATGTAAATTCATGAGCAGTCCAGATTTAGTAGTAAAGAAAATTATGTTTGTCTCAATTTGTAGTTAATTATCAAAAAGGGAATATTTATTCTTTTTTTTTATTTTATGTCTTTTATTGGGAGCAAAACTTCAAGTGTTGTCATAATTTTTTACTGTTATTATTTTATTGCTTTATCAACCTAACTCAATTTTCCTGAGATGTGTCATTGCAGTACCAGGCATTAGATACAATTATCTGAGGAAAAAAGCACAAGTTATTCCCAACAGCTTGTTTATTAGGCAACACATCAACTTTCACTAGTAAATAAGACAACTTATTTTGTTTGAGAAAGGCTGTGTACAATATTTATAACCCTACTGCATATGCAATTTTAGCACACCTGCTAATAAAAAGATCTTGAAGGAATCCAAAAGCCTGTGTAGCACATTTTCATATGTAAGTTCCATATATTTTGGAATACCATTATCTGTATTAAGATAAAGTCTGATATTTGTTGCTCTCTTTCATACCAGATTAATTAACCTTTGCCTCTATTTATTTCTAAGAGGTCCAAGAATTTCATAAATGATCATAGCCTAAATAAGAAGTAATGTGGCTTTGCTCTTCAAACTGTCTATATGGCTCTTTACCCTTTACCTGTTTAATACTTTGCAAATAGCATGAGATAGCTTCTGTGAAAATACTATCTTATCACAAGACTCCTCATAGAACTTAAATTATAAACTCAACTGCTCATTAAAGAAAGTATGTTATTTTCAGGAGTTAGAATATGCATAAAATATGTACAGCAAAAGTGACAGATTGCAACTTATTTCAAAATCTATTAAAAAGTTAATAACTGTCATGGAGAAAAGCTAAATCAAATACGGTTATCTTCAATTTTCTGTTGCCAGAGTTTAGATAAATATAAATATATATATATTTTTATAAAATCTGAATATTCCTGTAGAATGCAGTGACAGTCAAACAAAAATACATAGACCAGTACTCACATAACTGATTCCCAAAGCAGTTTTGAGGCTACTCTATTCAAGTATTTGGCCACGCCAGCTTCATCTACACTGCTATGAAAAATTCCTAATAGTACTTGGCTTGTGTTACCTTGATGTAAGCCCAAATTAATGGCTGCTCAAAGGTATTGCACTTACTAATCTGATTTTACTTCCCTTCTTTAAAAGGAGTTTCTGCCTTTCTTGATATTTTATCTTTTTCAGTAGCTCCAGATCTGGGCAACGAAGAAATCCAGCTTACTTTGTAAAAGTGAACCTTCAAAATCATGCAGATTTGCTCTTTTGGGACAAATCACTATGTAGTTATTTATTAGTTTCAGAAGAAAATATTTAATATGAAATGGCTTATTGTAATACCTTTTCAGAAACAGTGTCACCTTAAAAAATACTTTTGTCCAAACTTCTGAACAGTGGTAGATAGTGGTGGTCAGTTCCACTAACAGGAAAAACTCCTCAGTTTTAGGATGTTGCTGCCTGATAGACCAGCTGTTGTTGACTGTTTACCAACATGATTTCCAAGTGGATCCTAGAGGAATTTCTTCACAGAGATTTATGAAATATGTTCCAAAAATTTGGAATCATCTCCTGAAAGTGGGCAAGGCTGGAATAAGCAAAGTCCCAGTTTTCCTGGATGTGATCTTGTAGCTTATCCTCATATTTCTGCAAGATTTAAAAGCATAAAAATGTTCCAGTAGGTAATACAATCAAAAAAGAACACATTTAATTCAAAATGTTGACACTTTCAACTGAAGGTTCAAAAATATTTTTTTTTTAATTTCTTTTTTTTTAAAGAAAAATTGTTGCAATTCAGTTGCAACAACTGTTTTAATGTTTTGATGATACCATGGAAATGACAATACTTTGCTGTAGCCAAAAATCTGCTTTTTCAGTACAATAAGGACTTCTATGATCATTTTGCTAACACTTACCTGTAATTTCAACTAAGATTGCAAAAGAATGCTTACAGAAACTTCTTTTGTTGATGCTTTTTAAAAAAGATATTTCTTTTTGAATGCGAAAATAATGTAATGGGAAATGTTCTATTTCCAGTACTACAATTAATTTTCATGGACCACTATTTATAAATGCGTAAGTCCAAAGCTACCATAATCCAAAATCTTTGTCTTTCCTTTAATTTCAATAGGAAATGGTTAGGGTTTTTCCTATCTTTCAGAAAAGTCTCCAAATTATTTAAAGAAAATCTTACCAAGCAAGGCAGGCAATAGGCAGCATCACTGTACACCTACTATGGAGAAAACCCTGTGTGCTTGGCACATATTTTTGTGGTAAATTAAACCCAGGTTGCTGGAGTATCAAAACACTGCCTGCTGCTACTCACATTGCCTTTCTGGATCCTGCTGAGTCAAGAACTATGGTGGGGGGCCCCTCACATCCTGCCTGGTGCTGTGCTGCTTCCTAGGGAGGCTATGGGCCTCAGCAGGATCCATCATTACATACTTTTGCCAGGGTCACACAGGGCCAGGGAAATTGAAATAATTTTCGTTTCAGGAGGTTGGCAGTTCAGTATTTTATAATGCCCACATTGGGCTTCAAACAAACACTTGCATGTGTTCTTAAACCAGATGTAGTGTTCAGTCAAGCAGCAGGCATAAGTTTGTAGCCCAGATTTCAGGAGCAGTTTTAAGAAGCTAAATCAATTTGTGTATTCATATTGTGGAGAATAAACGCCCCAAGAATTGCAATTACTGATATACGCATTTGGAATTTCTGGCATCATCAGAAATTCTCTACCCAAACTGGGAACATTAATTTTTAAGTTAAAAAGAAAAATCCTTATCTGCAATTAAATTATGAATGATTTTTTTGTTTATGAGAGCTAGAATCAAAGAGCCACTGCAGATTTCCAGGTGATTTTGACAAGTGTGATCCTATGGCAAAGAATAGGTGAGATGGTTTAAACACAAGGATTTGCAGCATGTGGAGGAATGGGTAAAATGCATCAGTTATGTGTCTGAATTTCTTCCAGTGGTCACAGTGCTTCCTCATTTCATACAAATTATTTCATCATGTTTGAAAAGGGCACTGAAGATCTTAAACAGAGATTGAAAGGGAGGAGAAAAGTTGATTTTCTAATGGATATTTCCTAGTCTTTCGCTCTACTCAGGCCCCTTCTTAAACTGTAATTTCTTATTGTAGTGAATGTTCCTAACTGCAATATAGGCAGAGAAAATTTCTTCAAAGTATATTTGTTACCTAGAATATAATCTGCCAAAATGTCTTGGTATTTTCAGTTGTGTTTAAAGTATCCAAGTTTAAACCTCCTTGAGCATTCTCTCAGATTGAATTTTCTAACAAGTTTTTTATACCTCTTGCATTTGCATTCCTGACCTTGTTAAAAAGTTTAATGGGGTTCAGATAGTTTTATTTGGACTTTTTTTTTTTTTCCCATTTCCCCTGCAGAGGACCATCTCTGAGTTTATCTTTTGTGGTGTCCTGGTCTATAACTGAGCAAGCAACTGTGGGTCTGAGTCTGATCACACAGCCATGTCATTAGACCTGACTGCAGTAGATGGCGCAGACAGTATGCACCAATTGCCCCAAGGTGATGCAAAGAGAACCACCAAAGTTCCCCAAGTGTAGAAGTGAACCATTTTTTTCCATATATCTAGGTGTCATGGACATATATATATGTACATACACACACACTAGGGACACACTAGAGATACTAGCAGCAACACCAAAGCTGTGTGTTGTTATGTCATTTAATTTGCTGTTACTCCAGCTCTGGAGATGTGGACTGTTTCTCAAACCCATCGCTGACCAGAAGTTGGTCTGGGCAGACAGATCTCCTTTGGATGCAATACCTGGAGGCAGCAGAAGGAAGAGGTATGCCTCCTTAAACACACAGATCCAACTCTCCCCAGTGAGTTAGTGCCCTCAAACTCTGCAGAGAGTCAGGGGCTGACCCCTTCCAAAACCCTTCAGCTCTTTATTATTTAACTATAGAAAACCAAAAAAATTTCAACTTGAAGGCAGTTTAAGAATAATTTCACAGCATCATCTAAAATATGGATCTGCATCTAGCAAAAGTATTGGTTTCTAAATGAGAAACTACAAGGTATGCCAAAATATTCAGCAGGTTGAAATCAATTTGTACTTTTGGAAGGTAAGTGATAAAAAGCCATCCTTAGATCACTTCCTACACAGGCAATAGAGCTCATGGAAGACTGGGGCAGACAAATCCTGAAGCAGAACAGAAGTGGTAAGGAAAGACATCAGGATACTATGTGCCAGAGAGAATGATTTTCAAGTTCAGATTTCAAGAATCATCCACTCTTTTTAGGGTAGATGATACTGTCTAGCCTGAAAAACTGAAAACCAGAGCACTCACTGGAAAAGTAATTGCGTATAAAGCCAGAGAAGCTTATGAGATATAATGAGTATAAACTATACCATGACATGCAAACACTAATATAAAATCACTTACAACTAGGCAGCTGGTTAGTTTCATACTACCAAGTGTTTTGCTGTAGCAAAAAAGACAGAGAAAAGGGCTAACAGATTAGACAGGAATCTAAGTCCTAAGAATGCCTGGTATAGGGCAGTTTTGGTGCTGGTCTTTGGTTTCTGCATCCCACAGTCTACACCCACTTCCAATAGCATGGCTAACTGAGGAAAGACGCTTTTTTTTTTGCTGTTACGCACATCTGAAACAACCCAGAACCCCTGCACCTCACTGCAGCAGTGCTGTGCATTTTTGTATCGTTTTTCAAGCATGGCTGCAACAAGAGAAAAGGAAGCAGAACAAGTCCCTGCACATGTGCCACTGCAAAGCCCAGCAGCTCAGTGTTAACCCTCCTTAGCCAGAATTTTCAGCTGATGCCCTGGATTTCCAACTGAAGAGTCAAAACATGGGCACTAAACTCCTTCTGTGGAAAGTAAGAGGAATTATCAGGTAGGGAGACAGGCTATGTAACTGAGGTCAATACACCTTAAACTTCACTGGCAAGATCTCTGCAAGCTTCTTTCCAGAGCTAAAGCTAGTCAGACAGCAGCAAGTTATACAGCTACCTAAAATTCACTTCTAGTGTGCTGTTTGTACACTGACTTCATTAATTAAAAAGAGACCCCTACCTCTAAGTGGGATGCAATGCTTGGAATTAAAACAGGAATGTCTCTGATGACACCTATTTACAAAAAGGAAAATACGTATCATTATGAGTAGTTCAAGAAAGGAATATTAAAGAAAATTGAAAGCATGTTTTTCTGTCAGAAAAATTACATCCAGATTTCATCTAGTATTCCCACAACAAACTGACATCCTTCCCCAACCCTAAACATCTTGTATTCTTTCATATGAACTATAAAATAAACAGCAATAATTTTTAAGAAAGACAAATGCAATAATTCCTAGGATTATACTTAGAAAATGAAATCAACATCCTGCAAATTTATAATTCTTTATTGCTTAATAATATCATACCCTGTATCGCAAGTATTGTTTCTTCTTCAAAGCCCATATGAAAAATTTCACTTTGTTGTGATTCTAAGTTAATTAATCATTCAGGCTTCTTAGCCAAAACTTTATTTTTAATGATGTTTCAGACTAAGGTGACCAGTTTTTTGAATGTGGACGTTGAAAGAGAGCTTGATTTTTCTGGAGGTAACTATTAAATGTAACAACTAGCATCCTAGATGCTTGCCTGCAAGTGACTTTGCCTCTACAGCTGAATGGAAAGTATTTGTTCCAACTGCTGCCCGCAGATGCTTTCTTTGTGGTTTCACAGCTTGGTCATAAGCAAACCTTCTTGTTTTTTATTTTTACAGCTGTTTAATCCTGACAGTCCCCACTCTGGTATTTATTTGTGGCGCTTGTTTACACAAAAGGCTTTTAGGTTTGCAAAGGCAGGGCTGTGCTGGCTGGAGGGGCCAGGTAGAGTGTTTGTGCAGCTGGTCGCCAGGTAACCCTCCCAAACACTGCTGGAGAGCACTGGAATCAAGCATGAGGATCAGAAATGGTGCTCTCCCTGGGACTATTTGCATCACAGTACAAGCTTGGATGTTTGCTCATTTTTTTGATGTGAGGTAGAATAATAATTCTACTTTAAAAGGGTAAAAACTGTGAAGCTGCAACTAACTCTTTTCAATAACTACATTTTAAGCAGAAGAAAATTAACTGCTTTATTGCTGAGTGTGGCTGGGGAAACCCGTGATGGCTTTATTGATAAAATCTCAGTATATGGTTGGTCCTATGCAGCCAGAAATCCCAAGTCAGATGCCAAATATCAAGAGGCTTAAAAAAGAAAAATAAAAAAATAACATTAATTCTCAAATAATGAGTTTGAATGTCTTCATTTGCTATTATTTTAGATTGTTGAGATTTTCATGTACTCACATGCTTTTAGGAGCTGTAAACTAAAAAGCATCTCACACTGGTGCCCTCTAAGTAGGTTGGAAAATAGTCAAGCAACAGGTTTATTTGGAGCCACAGAGAATAAATGGAAATAATATTTCCTTTTGTACCTTAGAACAGCCAAGATATATCAAGACTGTACAATGCACATTTTCGGGCCTCTATTTTAACTTATGTGATTCTGCCTTTCATTGTGCTTGACATGTTTATATTTTGCACTGCATCTGTAGTATTTCTAGTCATTTCTGTCTGAAATCTGAATTGTCATAATCACACTGCAATTGTGCATTAAGTGCAAGACACCCATCTGCATATGGAAAACTGAATTAGAACAGTCTTAGTCTTCTATGAAATATAGTCTACAGAACATAGTTGTGTACATGTGTGCAGTCCCCCAAGGCAATGAAACGGCAGAAAGACCCTGTTCTTAAGGAATACGTCAGTCCCACCCCTCACCCTGAATAACCTGGATAGTGAATGCTATTGGGTCTAAATTTCTATTTTCTTTTACCTGTATCAATTATTGTGAGCATTTATCTCTTTTATAGTCACCTTCTGTGCTTTCATCGAGATATCACTTCAAATAATGGTTTCCACCAGGGATTATATCCTTTCTCCTTTTCAATGCAGAGAAAGAAGTTAAACAAGAAAAAAAGGGGTTCTGGGCAAATCAATGAAACTGAGGTTAGTGGATTTTAAAAACAACCCCCCCTGTAGTACTGATACTAGTGGGCAATGGTAATTTACCAATTGGTTTCCATTCCCATAGTAACTATTCTAGGCACCATGGTAACAAACCTAAACAAACATAAATATTATCTTTCTTTTTGGTCCCAAAATTTTCACATTTAATGTGGTCCTAATAAATAGCTACAGTAACAGTCCTCCTGCTATTGTTCACAAACACATGCTACTGCAAATAGATTCTCAGCATGCCTACCAGAATATGCAAGCAGTCGCAATGCTTAATAAATAATGTGTGATTATACTACCTAACTGATTTTATTTAGCAATATAGGTACATGTAACAGTAAGAAGACATATGTCAATGAAACAGCATTTTAAGTAAGACAGGTTTGGTGAACTTACTGGCATGGCTTATCAGTGTTTGACAGTCTGGAAAGCTAAAGCTATTTTCCACGTTCATAATACCTGTCATAAGCATATTATGTGATTAACTTATGATTGTAAGGGAAATAGCTGCCTTTAAAAATTACTATTCTAGGGGAAATTCATCTCAGAATTTGTGTAGGTACTTGGTTCTTTCCTTCTTGATCTGTTTCACAGTGTTACATACTATATTACCCACAGGTCAATTTTTTTTGGTAGTGTGATCATGTCAAATCTTCACTTTCAAATACAAATATACCTTGCTTCTATCTGTCAATTGAGCTTTCCAGTATATGCATCCTAAAGACTTTGCCAGCAGCCAGTGCTCCTGCCTCAGAAGCCTGCCTTTACCATACAGTGACCAGCTGAAGACTGTCCACCCTGCTGTGACCAAGCCTTAGGCTGCTCTTAGCAGCCAAACTGTCTCCAAGCAACGCCTCACCCTGGAGGTGCTTTACTGCCCTTCTTGAAGGACTGCCACCTTTAGCTAGTTGTCAGCACATTCTGGATGCAGCACACCTCACATGCATGTTTTGCATAGGATTCTGAGCAGATGACTTCTTAAATAAAGTGGAAGACACCCTCAAATAGAGATTCTTTAGAAAAGCAGCTGGAATGCAACAGTTCTCTCTATCCATCCCTTACAAATCCAGTAAGTCTAACTGTTCAAAAAGACAGGCATACACCCTGTTTTGTGATGCTCCTGGAACATCTCCACCACAAAATACTAAAATTGGTCTCCAGAGCTGGGAGGCTTTTGCTCTTTTGTCATGTTACAGCCTGCCATTCACAGGCTTGCTCAGTATCATAAGGCAAGCACAGACTTTTGGGCATCACCTTGTTGATAGGTGACATCTTCCCACACAAATCTGTTTTCCAAGGTAAGAGGATGTCTATTCTTTGATTTGATATCAGAGGCAGCCATAACTTAACACCTGGAGTTTTTTACCTCTAGCCCGTAGTATTTCATTACAGAGGTAAAATCAGAGAATGAAGAATGGAATATTCATAGTGGAATGTTGGATCTGATTAAAACACATGCAGAGCCCTCACAGGCTCAGATAGGTTTACACCCACTGAGAAAAATAGTTCCTAACCTGCACAAAGGGAAAGGGAGGAAAAGGCTAGCTAAAATAGTAAGTGCAGGCTCAGTCTGCAATGTTTCCAACAGGATAGCTAAAGCTACACAAACACACTGGGCCTTAACCCTAGGCCTGTTTGGGTTGGAGGTCTAAGCAAAAGCTGTTTTCAGCAATAGTCAGCTGCTCCGTGGCTTTGGACATGACCACAGCTTTGCATGAGCTCATTTCATCTGGAAAAAGCTTTTTGTTCTGGACAAAAACATTTCACCTAGAAATGACAGATATTCTGCTTTAGATTTATATACTTTCTGCAATGTGTGGCTTACCACATATCAACAAGGCTACCTAGGATTGCTGAACTTGTTGCCTGTCTTGCTTGAGTCAGTTAAAAGCTATAAATAATAAATTTAAAGTGAAGCAAACTATTATTTTTGCATAATGTTAGCAAAAACTATGATAGTCAATAGCTGGTAGTGTACACAGACACAACAATAGGCAATGAGCACAAACTGAAACACATGGATTTCCACGTGAATAAAAAACCCCACAACCTGAGAATAGAACAAGTTTTTTAGAGAGGTTGCAGAGTCTTCATCCTTGGAGATACTCAGAGCCTGACTGGACACAGTAGTTGGCAACCTGCTATATCTAGTTGACATTAAGGGCAACAAGAAAAACTTCTATAGGTACACTGGGGATAAAAAGAAGACAAGGGAAAATGTGGGCCCCTTCCGGGAAGAAATGTGAGACCTGGTTACCTGGGACATGGGGAAGGCTGAGATGGCCAATGACTTTTTTACCTTTTTTATGCTAACCAGCAAGAGCTCCAGACAGACCGCCCAAGTCACAGAAAGCAAAGGAACTGAAAGAATGAAGAATTGCCTGCTAAAGGAGAAAATCAGGTCTGAGATCATCTAAGAAACCTGAAGGTCCACAAGTCCAGGGGACCCAACAAGATACATCCACGGGTCCTGGGGAAATTGGTGGATGACATTGCCAAGCCATTATCCCTCATATTTGAGAAGTTGTGGCAGTCCAGTGAAGTTCCTGCTGACTGGAAAAGGGGAAACATAGCCCACCATGTTTAAAAAGGGAAACAAGGAAGACACAGGGAACTACAGGTTGGTCAATCTCACCTTGGTGCGTGGCAAGGTCATGGAACAGACCCTCTAGAAAACTAAGCTAAAGCAAATGGACAATAAAGGGTTGACTGGTGACAGCCAACACAGGTTCACTAAGGGGAAATTGCACTTGAAAAACCTGGTGGCCTTCTATGATGGAGCCACAGAGTTGGTGGATAAGGGAAGAGCAACTAACATCATATACCTAGACTTGTGCAAGGTGTTTGACACTATCCTACATGACATCCTTGTCTCTCAACTGGAAAGGTATGGATTTGATGGATGGACCACCCAGTGTATAAGGAATTGGCTAGATGGTTGCACTCAGAGAGCTGTGATCAATGGCTCGATGTCCAAATGGAGACCAGTAACGAGTGGTGACCCTCAGGGGTCAGTGTTGGGACCTATTCTCTTCAACATCTTTGTCAGCAACAAGGACAGTGGGATTGAGTGAGCCCTAGGTAAGTTTGCCAATGACACCAAGTTGTATGGTGTGACTGACTGAATGGAAGGGATGCCATAGACAGGGACCTGAACAGGCTCTAGAGGTGAGCCCATAAGCAACTCATGAAGTTCAACAAGGACAACTGCAAGGTCCTGCACATGGGTTGGAACAATACCAAAATACAGGCTGGGAAGAATGTATTGATAGCAGTCCTGAGGAGAAGGGCTTTACTGCTGATTGACAAGAAGCTTAACATGAGCCAGCAGTGTGCACTCACAGCCCAGAAAGCCAACCAGATCCTGGACTACATCAAAAGAAGTGTGACTAGGAGGTCGAAGGAGGTGATCCTTCCACTCTACTATGCTCTCGTGAGACCCCACCTGGAGTACTGCATTCAGCTCTGGGGCCCCCAACACAAAGATGTGGAGCTGGTAGAGGAGGGCCACAAAGATGGTCAGAGGGCTGGAGCACCTCTTCTGTGAAGACAAGCTGAGGGAGTTGTGCTTGTTCAGCCTAGAGAAGGAAAGGCTCAGGGAAAACTTGAGAGCAGTTTTCAGTGCCTAAAGGAGCCCTACAAGAAATCTGTATTGGGACTTCTTATAAGGGCCTGTAGTGACAGTGCAAGGAGAAATGGCTTTAAACTGAAAGAGGATAGATTTAGATTAGATATTAGGAAGAAATTCATTATGAGGGTGGTGAGGCTCTGGCACAGATTGCCCAGAGAAGCTGTAGCTGCCCCATCCCTAACAGTATTCAAGGCCAGGTTCAATGGTGCTTTGAGGAAACTGTCTAGTGGAAAGTGTCCCTGCCCATGGCAGGGAGGTTGGAACTAGGTGATCTTAAAGGTCCTCCCAGCTCAAACCATTCTATGATTCTATGACCCTACTTGGATAGGGGGAGTAGGACCAATGATCTCAAACTGTCTCTGCTGACCTCAATTCTGTGATTCATGTTTGTATGCTATATACCATGCAAAGATAAACCAGGGAAGGAGTGATCAACCCTCAGAGAGGCCAAATTTGAATCCAGCCAAAATTCCTGTTATTTGCTGAGTCACAATGTAGCTCTTCTCAATCATATTCTCAATTTATTGTTAGAAAACCCAAAATCCACTTGTACTTCCAAGGCAGAAATTTACACAGAAGAGCATAAAAGTGTCTCAAGACAATTATTTTTCTTTCAAAAGGTCCTTAACTCCTCCCCCCAAAAAACAGGTATTGTCACCTAAAGATATCTGGTCTTTGCAAATATTTTAAGACTTAGAATCAGAAATTATGTCTGGAATGGCAAAATTTCTCAACAGTGTATTTCATCCCACAGGGATACAACTGGAGGCTTTATCTGTTTTGCTTTGAAGCCTGAAGCTCTGTTACTGCAGCAACGTAGCTTCCCAAATTCTGTATTTGGGAAACTTTTCCTTAGTTTGCCAGCTTTCATGTTTGTTATCATCTATCTTTGTTGCCCTTTGTCAGCTAACACCTCAAGAAAATTTTGACATCACAAAAGAACATAAAAGAACATAAAGTTTAGCCTTTTCTCAAATCCCAGTTAATAGGAGTGGAGATAAAATCCTAGGCAGACCAACAGACAGTTGATGTTGAATCCATATACACATTTGAATCATTCATAACCCTTTTTTCCTTCAACATCTGTTTCCAGATATTTGGTAGAAAAGCACATGGGTTTGGTTTGTCTTTACTGAAAATAAGTCCTGGTTTTCTAGATTCTAGACTACACATGCATACCCAAGAGAGTGCCTTAGGGGACCCAGAGACAGAAACTGAAGTATTTGTTTAAAGAAACACTTTAAAGTAAACCAGAAAATCTGACATACACGTGCAGAAGTTTGTTTCTGAGTTGTGATAAACCACGACATGAGTTTATCTTCCAGGATCTTAAAGAACGGAACTATTGTCATGAATGTGTTTAAGCATAATTATCTACAGTTTGAAGGAAAGTTGAATGTCTTTAATGGAGTGGAACACTAAAGAGAATTAACAGTATTTGATTTTTTTTTTATTTTAACTTAGAAGCAATCCAAATTTTACAAACTTAGCCATTAAGAATTCATTTTTATTAGACTTTAATGTACTTTCACATCAGTTAAGTGCAGTTTATTCTGGCAATTTTACTGGGACTAAGTTGCTACTAGAACTATGAAACCAAAAATCTGATCTGAAAATCTTCCTGTCAACTGTTGCTAGCAGACAGCAGTAACTACAACAGCTACTGTTTAATTTAGCAAATCCCTGACGAAATTCAAATTGTTTTCAGGCAGCTAGATGTGGAAGGTCCACATCTCATGCTCAGGCTGAAAGCACACAACGGATAGAAAACAGCCACACAGTTCTAAAGCATTACAGCTGGAAAACTTTACTATCAATAATCCTGTAACTTCTGCACAATGCCTCAGGTCCTCTTATTTTTTGTAATAGCCTGGTGAATACACTAAAGCCAGCTTTGAGCAATGTACTCCAACATTTACTACCTTTATACTATCTTTTGATCTTTTGCAGATCTATTAGCCATTCATATTCTTACCTAAACTCCGTGATATCTGAAGATAAATGTGAAACTGAGATGAAGTCCACAAACTTCACTTGATAAAATGCCGAGGCATTAAAGAATTAAGATATTTTGAAAAAAAATAATATGAGAGTAACTAAACTGAGAAATTCTAGGAATAGAAAATTTGAGACCAATATTGTAGTCTTCTACGTTTCTCTCAGGCACCACAACAAAAATTCCTGGGGCAGAAATTTGCTCCAAACAGGAAATTTTTAAGATGACATTTCAAAATATACACTTGCTCTTGAAATTTGTAGCTTTAGTATTTTTCTTTTCAGTCTCCTTGCTACTAAAGTTCCACTAAGGATAGTAGCTTTTCCTGTGTACCATTACTGTCATTAGCCATGGATTTTTATCCATTATCAGGAAATCGTAACCCTGGAAGAAGCAAACCTGGACCAAGGAGGAAGAGAGAAAGACCTGAGCTCGAGTGGAAGGAGCTGTCTACTGTCTTGTGGCACTGGGGGTTCTGCTTTCTATCTCCTCTATTCTGCTGTCTACTACCTAGCTTCTTTCTGTTGCTAGAGCAGGAATGAATAACATTGATAAAAACCAGTCATTAGTGATTCATCTATTTACCTGTCCCTTATGGCATCACTGTAATATGATCTTTGTTTGAAAGGTTTTGGTGAGGATTTGCTAAAAACCAAGAACCAATGAACTGTTTTGATTGGTGGTTTGTAGTTAATGTACAAATATTATCGTGAGAAGCTTTCTCTTTATATCCACCATACTGCTGAGAACTGAAAGAACTGTACTCTCTCTTATCCAGAACTAGATGCAAAAAAAGAACTCTGTTAGCAAGAACAGGATGCACTGAAGCACATTTTTGCTGACTAGGTACAAGGTATTACATTCTGACCCCTCATAGAAACATATTTCCACAGCAAATACACAAACTGTTTACAATGGCAGTGATAAAGTATTCATGCTCTTGTTTCCTGCCTTCCGGCTTAAACCAGCAGCCAAAAGAAAAGATGAGGCACCTGGATATTGTGATAGCCTGGAAAAGGTTGACCAGAAGAGGCAGAGGTCCACTTTAATAAACTGAGTCAAAGGCTGGGTCGGAAATTTTTGTTGTTGTCAAGTTTGTGCTTCTTAATAGTTAGGGGATTCGGGTTATACTGGTAAGTATTTATACCTGGTGATTACTGCTTTCATTCTAATTGGTGCTGCTGGAGAGGAGAGGGGCAAAAAGTATCCACTATGTGAGGGCCAGCTCATGGCAGGAGGCACGCTGACAGGCACAGAGAGCAAGCTCTGCCTTAAAGATTTAGCCAGACAGGTATGGGAATGAGAATGCTTCAGTGTTCAGCACAGAGAAAAACAGCAATTTGCCTAAGGTGAGCCAAACATACAGCCTTGCAAACACTGAATAAGAAAATGGATAATGTAAGTCCTGATAGCAGCTCTCTGCTGCTCATCCAGCAGTCACAGGTCTACATTTACATGTCTGTTACTTGAATGAAAGCAGGGGAAAAACAAATTTTCATTATTATGAGGCAAACTCTCACACTCAGCTGCCTCCTCTCACCCTGGCACAGTACCCCACTTATCACATCAATAAATACAAAAAACTGGAACAGTGGATGTAGCAAAACATATTCTTATATATTGGAAAATTTCAGCTTTCCTTTTTTTTTTTTTTTTACATTGCTGCAACAACCTACATCCCTGCTGGGCTTTGATTGCAGCTTCAGCTAATTATATTAGTTGAGACATTTTGTCATACAGTGAATCAGATCCTCAACTGATTTACATGAATGGAGCTGCACTGATATTAGTAGAGATTTGTCTGTTCTTATCAATTGTTTGTTATCTTTCCCAAAATGAAAATGCAAACTGCCATACGCTAAAATATGTCTTTTAAAGCAAAGAGATGTACCATTGGTAGATCTTTCCAATTTGTTTCCTAGAACATATTGAGAACTCCATTTGCACTCTAAGAAGCACAAAGAGAGTGCCGGCTAACAAAGAAAAAACTAACTGTGCCTTCCATACATTCTCTAGATGTATCTTCCCGTAGAAATAAAACTTCAAGACTATTGCCATATCCAAATCTATTAAATATATCCAAGAAAGCAACAAGCATGGAAGACTACCAGATGACTGTTTCGTACAGGATAAGAGAAACGAAAATACAGAAGACTGCCTCAGTTATCCTCCAGACCAATTGTGGATTGTCACCTAGGAACAACAGTAAAAATATTATTTTTCTTCCTCATATCAGTTCTATTTTGTCTGGAAATGGTCATAAGCTTTGTCATGTCAAAAGACTTATAAAGCTGATGAATAAATCCAGCTAGAAGCAAACTACCTTCGAAAGGCTCCAGTGTTCTGCAGCGATTGGTGTTTAGGGCACTAGATTTGCTTTTTCAAATACTGTGGCATGAGATAAAAGCAGATTACTTTCCTCAACCAGCAATATATTTTCTCAGTTTTTTTGCATAGATTACTCTACAAATTCTTTAGCTATAAGCACCTAAATAGTCAAATTATTTCTGGCAACATTAACACAGGCTAAATTTCAGCTGTCACTGCCTTGTTCCTGATGCCTGGAGATGCATCTTTATAGAACCACTGATTTTCCATAGCCTTAAACCTTCTGGGAGGGGAGAAGGAAGGCAGCCTAACAGATGTTTATTTCTGCTTTGGCATGCAGCTTAAACTTCATATATCAGATACTTAATGCCTTGTTTTCCAAGCAGTGCTGGCACCGGCCTTGTTGCTCCTGCCTATGTGTTTGTGCAGAGGTTCTTTAGAAATGAGTGGCTGCTTTGTAGCTGGCAAAGTTGCAGGGGGTGGCACATGAATCTTGCAGAGGGAACACAACTCTCACCCACTCACAGCCGAAGCCTTGCCCGGGATCGCCTTTGGCATGAACACAGGCTCAACGTGTGTGTTCTCCCACTGGGAGCACAGAAACAGCTCAGAGAGGTGCTGCAGCTTTTCCAGCCTTGGCACAGATGCTACAGTTCGCTCATGCATGCTGCTGCTGCTCCCCACGGTTCACAGAGGAAGCTCTTGGCCCTCACCTTCCGCAGATGAAGGAGCAGCCCCCATGGCAGCCTGGGCTCCTCACTCCATGGGGGTTGTGAGAGCCAGCGAAGAGATGCCTTTTCCTAGTCATTGGAGCCTTATAACCTGGGAGGCAGAGGCAGCTGCACCTGCTGCTCCAGTTACTACTTCATTAGTATAAACCATTGTCAGATGTTTGGGATGAAGCTTTCCACCTGTGCTGGCTCTGGCTCTTTCTAGATACAAATAGAAACGTGCAAATTATTTGGGTGACTAGTCCAATTTTTTTCCCTTTCCTTTCAATTTTGTCAATCCCAGTGTTCACAGCTCTTCTCAGCCACAACAAATGAATTACAAACAGCCCATGATAGTCATCTATGCCTTTTCCCTGTCATTACTCTTTCTCAAAGGAAATTATTAAAACAAATCATTTCTACTATATCTAAGCTGAGAAAATGTTTTCCTCTATTCGTTCCTCTGACATTCTTCCACTCTGATCCTCCACCGAGACAGACTATATTTAGTGATGTCATTGTTTTATTAATGGTGATTTTGCTGATTTTTCCACCATTAAATACAGATAATTTTGAACAGTGGAGTGTTCAATTGCCTGATTGTGAAACTCCAATGTTAATAGGATTATTCATGTGAGCACTCTCCATATTATGCAACAATTGCACAACCCCTGCCTGAATACTGCCTTAGGTTCCAGCTCCAGATTCTCCAAATCTCATCCTCCTACCCTGTAACAAGTTTTCATGCTGTATGCAGCTATGGTAAAAATTCTCTCCAATAAGTACTGAAGATAAAGCATTTAAATTTGGATTCTCACAGCTTTCTAATGTACTTCTTAGTACTGGAGCTCTAGAGACTGCTTGTTGGGATTTCTGGAGTTTTCTCATTTGGTTGCATGGTTGGTTTTGTTTGGCTTTTTTGTTGTTCGATGAAAGGAACAGAAATGACAAAGTCAAAACAGTTTCCCCTAGTTTTGTTTTATAGCAAACACAAATATAAGTGCAGCTGTTCACAATGGATTCCTAGATTTTGCCATTCTGAAATGGAGAAAGGAAAACAAGGTTATCATTGCTGCCTTTTCTTTCCTTCTCCCATACAGACTTTCCACTGCTCTAATAATTTTACTGCTCTTCTAATAATTATATTGTTTCTATGTGGCCGAAAGATGAATACAAATAATCAGCTTTTTGAAGGTGTATTGCTCTATAGGGACCAAGACTCACCATCCATACTAGAAACAGTAGTAAAATAGGAGACCATCTGGCCTGCTTACCTGCTCATGGAGAAGCAACAGTCCCCAGGCCAGCTGGAGCTGTGCTTGCCAACATTTTGGAAATTTCCAAAGCTGAAATTAATGACCAGATGTTAGTGGAAGCTCAGCATCACCACCTCCACTTCACGTGCCTTACACTTTTTTGTCACAGCTTCAGTTGCCTTTAGGTGCAAGGAGCATGGAAAAAAAAGGCCTTAGGTACGCTTTCAGACCCATTTCAAGGCTTCTTAAAATAAGCTGATTTAGCACAGTGGTAGGGAAGGAATGGAATGTGTCCATGAAACAATGCCTGTGACAGTAAATCCAATCTAAACCTCATAAATACACTTGCAACTTTGAGAGCTGCACAGATGATCAGAATTCAAATGCTGTATATTCTCAGCATCAAATGCTCTATACTAACATTTTTTCAGTAGAGTATCAGTAGTATCAGGAGTCTATGCTCTTCTGTTTCTTTATACTTCTATGTCTGGCTTTTTCTTCCTTTTTTCTCTTGTTATCTATACACAGAGCTAGGAAAATATAGAGCATTTCAGTGTATGCAGTCACTATATGCTGACTCAGTGACACAGATTCCTCCAAGAGACAATATTATCAAATACATTACAGCACTTTGTGAATGCACTTGGCATGCAATACAAACTCTTGAGAACTTAAAGTGGTGCTTTGATGTACCTGATTCTGGAGCCAGAAGTCCACTGATCTTTGGAAAACAGGACGGTAACTGGTGTCTGATCTATAAGAAAGCTGCAACTACCATCTGTACAATTATTGGAAATCATGACATGGACAGAACTGGAAGTTGCTTCCAGTTGGTATTGCTTCCCCCCCAGTCAGCCTGTTCTGCCACCTGACATCCAGTTAAAGGCTGAGGAAAACTATGCTATTAATACATACTGCAGACATTAATAGGGAATACAGATTTATATTACAGATATTTCCCATAGTATTTTCTGCAAACCATAGACTTCAAATATCCAGTAATTTCAATTTGGCCTCTTTGCAGATTCTTTTTCCCTTATATTCTTGCTAGAATTAAATTAAAATGCATTCACTTCTCTCCCCTCCACAGAACCAGTTGTTTCATCCTAGCAGGGAGGCTACCAGACTGGTCAGGCAGTTTGCGTTTGGCAAATCTATTCTGGCTGTTCCAAGTCATCCTCGTGTCCTAGATGGAACCCCATATAGAAAATACAAAATGGTATACTTGTGACAGATTACAGCCCACACAGATTCCTAAGGAGTATACATAATTATTACAATGACAAGAGTAAAGATGACAAATGCAAGCTATGAAATTACAAGTATGAGACTTCCAGAGTCCATTAACTTCCCCCAACACACTCAAATCCCAGGAAATTGTCATTTTGTACATGTAGAACAATACAGATGATCATATATTTCCTATAGCAACCACTGTTTGTTAGAGTAATAAATTCCCAATCACAGAAATTCCATCCTAATACAAACCAGACTGTATCAGTAAATGCCAACAGAAACCCCGCCTTCTCTCCATTTCAATTACTTCCAAATGTGCACAGTTTATCTGAAGGTACATAGGGCATCTCTGCATCTCCACATTTGGTAGTGCTTATGCAAGAAAAGCACAGAATGCTGACAGCTACATCGTTTTAATAGGGAAAATGCATTTGTAACTCCAAAGCAGCTTGTCTGTGTTTAAGTCTTGACTTTACTCTTTTTCTCAATGCTTACAGCTTCCTCTGCTCAGGCATACTTCTTGTTCAATTAAGAGTGAGGTATTTCAGGAGCTGGCAAGTAACTCAGCAAATTAGAAAGCATTCCATGTATCAAGTCATATTCCCCTTTTTTAATCCATAACTGACCTGGTACATTCTTAAATATATTAAAGTTGGTGGTTGTGCTTACCTAAGGGCTGATCTAAAGCTCTTTACTATAAGGAGGAAGGATTCTATCAACAGGCAGTGTACTAAGCCCTTCCTGTTCAACTGCTGATTTCTGTGTATCACAGGCTTTAGACATACTCTGTGTCTGTTAAGTTATAGATCTTCTAACACAGGACTGTGTGCAAACCCTTCAGCTGCCTAAACCAGAGAGGCCCCATGTGGAAGGCAAGTCTATAATAAAATAGGTGAATGGCTTTTTCCCCATCTTCTGACCCCCTACTCCAGAAGAACAAGAAAAATGTAGATTCCCATAAAGAGATTTAGGTTTTATTCTCTGCATGTTGAGTCTCTTAAAGGTATTTTCCTTTCTTACTGATTTTATGTCTCCTGGAACTATTTCTCTCTATAGTTGGTCAAAGGGGCTCTGTTCTAAAGTTCAGTTTTGGAAAAAAAAATAACATACTGAGCTGGAAAAGTGGAGGAGGACAGCAGGAAAAAAATCATGGTTAAAGCTATAAGGGGAACTAGTCAAAAAGTAGTTTCCAATTCCCAGGAAATATGCCTGTTCTAGAGTGGTTTGGACAAATTTCGAGTTGACACAAAAACATTCTCAAAAACATTGTGTTTCCATAGAAAATAAATTTTCAAGACCCTGCAGCTGCACTCACTGACTCATTATCTCTAAGCTTTGCAATTCTCAAAACTGATGGATTTTAAACAGACCTGCTGGGACATCAGCCCCTCAGTGAGAGGTACTGGACAACTATTCCCATGTTTTCAAGTCTTCATCCATTCTTTGAATTGAGAAGCTTTACAGTAGTGGAGCCAGGGCTCTGGGAAGGTGTGCCGGCTGCTGGACACTGCACCATAGGGTTGAACCTGCTGGGGCTGGTTCCCACTAAGGACTAAGGACAAAACTAGCAGCTCCTACCACGGCAACCTGAGAGACAAACGTTGCAGGCCTTTACCTGACTTTGGAGCAATCTGCCTAGACCCCAAAAACTTAGCTTAACTTTTGGGGCATTATCGTCACACAGCCAGTTTTCAAAAAAACTTTCTTTCAAGACTGCTAGTTCTGGAGTAACCCGGATGGAATGCCCCTGCCTTCTGTGATCCTAGCTTTGACATTTTTATGTACAGGAAAACTCCTTTTGCCTGAAACAGCTCTAGCTTTATTTCTTACCTCCCTCTAAGGAACCAGGTATAAATAAGCTAAAGCTTTACCTATCGTTCCTCTCAGCTGATGGATCACAAACAAAACACACATCCATCTAATTTAAGATATATTCCATCAGTTCTAGTACAGTTGTCTATTATTGTACTGCATTTATATGTAACTTATTTCAGTTCATGGAACAAATTCATGAGACATACAGTGCTCCCAAGATTTAATTAAGACCCGATCAGATATCAGGTTGCACCTTCCACCCAAATATAACTACTGATCAGCAAACCAATTTATGACTATAAATGCCTCTTTCTACCAAAATGCATAGAAATCCTTCTATCTAACAGGACTCTGAAACCCAGTTAATAAATATGCCACTAGATCCTATCTCCACTTCACATGTAAAAGTATATGACAATACTCTTGTGTATTGGTAGTAAAGCCATTAAGGCAGGGCATAGGAAAGCTTATACATGAATGAATTGCTTTACCAGGAACAGATGAGAAAATAGAGTCAGAAGGAAAGTTTTTAGTAATAAGAAAATGCTTAGAGGAAAAAGATTTCATGTGGAATGTTTAACTGTTTCTTCTGAGAAAAGTTTTAGTCCTGTGCAAAACATGTGCTATGCATTGTAAATAACAATAAGTTGTTAATTGCATGCAGAAGTGTAGAAATTTTTCAGTTTTTCAAAATTTAATCCCTGGTGCTTGTTCCTTACTTTCAGTTCACACCAAAAAAACATGAATTTTACAGTGGGTGGAACCCTAAGTGTTGTCTTATTATGATATTCCATTCCTAGAATTCAAACGTAAAATTTCTATAAGCTATAAAAGCTTTAATGAAGCCACTGTAGCATTTGTATGTTTGTTTCACATACATACACACTGAGATTATTCCCTAGAAAATATGGATGAAAAATACTGATAGATACTATACGGCTACCAGCTCCATTTATCACTCAAAAAGCCTTAGCTTTCCCCCAAGATTCTTAGTTTATTCTAAAAATAAATGTTTTTATTCTTTAAAAGAACACATAAGTAAAACACACCTCACCATCTCTTCTTTTTTTATTTCCAAATACCTTCTATCCATTACTATTTCTTTTTTCAGAATTGCATAAAACAAAATCCATATTATACACACAGATACTTCTCTTAGTCTCTGCAACTGCGAGGAAAGCACAGAGAAGGTATGTGAAATACCTGATCACAGAGTGAATTCCCCACTTATGAATAGTTCACAAGTTGCTTGAACACCACTGATTGAAAGACTTCAAACTACTGCCAATGGCATGCAGCTGAGGATTTGTTTATAGCAATGGATATCTCAGATAAAATTCAATCCTTTTTTATTTTATTTAAGAACACAGACCTAGAGAATCTGATCCACCATCTTTGCAAAGATGATTTTAATTGACAGCTATGCTGTCAAAGACAAACACTCATAGTTTTACACTTGAATTAATAATGTTGACTAGATAAGTTAGTATTCCCTTGTTATCACTGATCTGAATCCTCTAGGAGGGATATAATAGTTCCAGCTCTGCCCATCTTCCAACTATCAAACTAGCCAAACTATCAATCCGTGGTGGAAGTTAATGATCTGACAAAAATTTCCAGAGTGTACACATTTATCCACAGAAAAATGGATTAAAACTCAGCTTTGTCATTTAGGCCATCATGCACTCCTCAGTTTCTATCTATTCTGAATATTGAAAGATCTAATACGCTGCAATTTGAGGCACACTGTAGACTTATATCCACTATACAACATTTGTTCTGGCACCTGAAAGCTTTGGCTCATTCTGATACATGTATTATATTAGAAGATGGCCAATTCAGACAACAAAGATCTGCTAATTTCTTTAAGTAAATAAATAGAAAAAAAAGTACATTGACTTTGGAGCAATGGAACCATGATATACAGTCATCTACAAAAAGTTATTGAATCTGGTAAATGCTTGGTCACTAAGAGGATGGACATTAAAAATTGAACCAAAAAGACAAAATAAAAAAAGCTTTTACTTTTAATGGAATACCCTTTTGGTAAGTATATAACAAAGGTCAGCATGCAATTGGATAAAACTAGAGATACATAGGAAAGAATGAAATTTTTACCACCAGAATAAGTTACATACTTCAATTTAACAAAATTGAATGAATGCTTAAAGTCTAATTCTGACCTTCTTTGGATGTAGCCACTATGGACATCAACCCACAGCTTGTAAAACATTTTTTGCTTTATACACACGTGGTTTTGCTCTGTGTGTGTATATACATAGCTAGAGTTTGCAGTGACATATTGCCAGCGCTACTATAGTGCTAGGCATTGATTATGGAACTGCACCGGGATTCCCATTTTCTCTGCTGCAGGTTACTCAGAACTGATTTTTTTGTTGCACATGCCAGGCATTTTCTTCTATTCCTGCAGCAATTGATATTCAGCTCAATTATCTGTTTGATGGCAAAACTTGGGAAGCCTCTTTCCAAAATGAGAAAAATGTCTGGATATCCTCCAGGAAATACATTACCCTCTTTTCTGTTCATTAGGATCTTATTCCTCACCAGCACTATTACAATTCATTGCTGTACTGTTGAGTTTATCTGAAAGAAATGTCTAAACTCTTTCTGTTTGTATATCACAGGAAAGATCTGGTTGAGGTTTGGGGTTTTGGTTTTCTATTTTTTTTTCAGTTTTTGAAGTTAGAATGAATTGGATTGAGGTTGCAATGTTTTATAGACATTGTCATTTACATTTTCTTGACCCTAAACAAAAATACCCCGTGTTTCTAGTTTAGATCCCTTCAAAGAGTGAAAGAGGAACCTCATTAAGTTTACAAAGCTTAACCTCCTTTCTTTAAAGAACTGTGGAATAGTTTCTTGGGATTTGTTACAAGTATTTTACAAAGATGGGTTAATTATCTGATCTAAGTTTACATTTGTTTTATCTTCATTTTGTGCAGACTGCAGCATATTCATTTCCTGCTACCTCCTTAGAAATGGTTATTAGAACAGCAATTGATGCTCAAATAAATTCAAGTCAACTTTACATTGGACACATGCCTCAATAGCATAGCACTGTCCAATACACTCCATATGAAGGAAAAATGAGCCCAATGACAAAGAAGAAAAATGAATATAACTCATCCAGTGTTGGAGTTATTGATAATGTATCTCTGCAATAATTGTCTAAGGAGAGAATTTTCTGCCAAATACAAATCTTGTTGATTTTTGTTTTATGAGTTTGTTTAAAGGGGTACTGGGCTTAATGGAAATTTACAGAGGTCACACTCGAACTCCCAGTGTCCAGACATTACAGTACCACAGAAAACAAGTGACCATGTCAGCAGGTTTTCAGGTATTAATCGACCTCTGAGAAAAATTATTGCATTGCAGGACACTGGAGACAGCTGTGAATGTTTTCCTTCATATGAGGTAAGGACAACTGAGGAAAATGGATGAGATTTTTCTTCATTCCTGTCAAAGTCCCTACACAAAGAAAACATTTCATTTCTGAACAGGGTATGAAGCAACCTGTCTAAAATAAACAAGTCTGGCTTAGAAAAATATCAGGTATGAGATAGCAAGGACTGATGCTAACATCTATAAGAAATGATTCTATAGAGTGAGGTAAAGAACATTTGAAATGACAGGACAAGATAAATACAGCTGTGTGTTACCAACTTCCACTGACACACAGAATATCAAATCTAAATGTAATGTTTTCTTTTGCTGCAGTTGGTCTAAAGCAAGCCCTTCTATGACCAAATATTTGGAGGAAAGGACTGGGAAAAGGTATAATTCTTCTAGTGAATAACTTACTTGTTTTTTAGTGTTGGAGATCTCAATTAGAATTCCTGCCTTATGAATGAGATAATTGTTTTAACTTTCATGACCAAAATATCCAACCTCTGCCTTAAGATTCCAAAGGCAAGGAACCCTTATTTCAGGGTTAATGGAAAATACATACAGAAATAAGTTCCCCTTGCACATGAGGAGGACAGCAGATTCCCACACGGGCCTTCTGGGGATACTTGGTGCACAGTTTTGTATACGCACCCCACCATGAAACCGGTGCTTTTGTTATAGCTGGACTTCCCATTCTGACAAGGAAGTACATTTTGACATTTTCAGCAAGGTGCATATTCAAATCCTAACAGCTATGACTTGGAGCTTTGCAGCTCAAAAACAGCCCTCCGGCACAAGCCCTACTTCTGGGGTAGTAAATCCCTTAGACTAAGAGCTCACTAGTAGTGTAGTGAAATTCATGTTCTGTATGTCTAAACCACATCCACACGTAAAGGGCTTATGAAGAAAAATGAGCCTTATAATTATCTATAGAAGCACTAAAAATATTGTCTTGTAACAATTGCGTTGTCTATTTTATGGACCATACCAGAATCTCTGTGAAGATGAACTAAAGCTTCAGCTCAAAATGAGCTTCTAGGTGGATGGTCCAAAATGCTTGAAATTCCAGGTTTAGGCATGGAGCTCAGAAAACTGAAAAGGTGACTAAATTGTGGTTTGCAAGTACTAACACAGGTAAAAGGCTCTCTCATGCAACAAAAAAAAAAACCAGGATAAAATCCACTGCAAAATATCTCAGGGGCAGAGTCTCATTTGTGGTGAAATACTACACATTTCCTATAAAGGTGACAAAAATGAAGGTAGCACTGAAAGAGATGCAATGAGAAGACTCTTATAACAAACGCCACCACCTTCAGACTAACAACTCCTCAATGGAAAGGAATGCTACAATTTAAGGCTTTTTTTCTAAATAGTAATCTAAGAAATAGCTCAATCCTAAATTATTCCAAACTTGAAGGTGACTTGCTTTGAACAAGAGTTGCTCTCAATTTGTGGAGCTTATGAACAAGTTTTTTGAAACAGCACAATAATCAGAGGGGACAGCTCACATCTGGGGAAGAAATGACAAGGAATCTGCAGAGAACAAGTTGTTCCATGAGCACTGGAGCCAACTACATCTGGTTTCCACTGGACTTATATCTTCTTGTTGGTTGACTTTTAACTGAATATGTGTGAGCTCATCCGAATTAAACATCCAGTAGGTGTTGGAAAAAAATCTTCTGTAGCTCCTTGTTTGAAAACAGATAATTCACATACGAAAAAGAAGCCTTAGTTGAGGAGGAGACTCTCTAATGATTGAAATAGCAAAAACTCCAAATGATACTTTTTTTTTTTTTTCCTAAGCAGATAGGCATTCATAATGTGCTATGCCATGAAGATTTTTCACTTCAGTAACAATTTAAGTAATACTTATTTTTCCACTCCTTCTAGTGGAAATGGGGTATTTGCTTTCCAGAAGAGCTTTTTCATTACTTATTAAGAATTTAATATGATTAAGAACTTTATTCACAAACACGTCTGGTTCAAAAAGGAAAGACTGGTAAAGATGCTTACATAAACCTTGTTTCCTTAGGAAATCAGGATTCAAATAATTCAGATATGGAGAGAGATGGAAATAACCTGAGGGAATGGGTACATTTGGAATTCACAGTGATTTCCCTGTTGATTAGTGAAACTTATTTCAACATTCCTCACAGTGGAAGAGCCAGCATCCTGGGAAAACCCAAATATTATTTCTGTGATTACCACACCACTATCTACTCCTTAAGGAGCCTGTAATCCCTGCAAACAATGGAAAGAGGAAATAAACCAGGCAACTCTGACAGTGCTGTAGTTATGATATAGATTTCTCTGCATGTTCAGGACATGTAGCTTAATCTCTGAGCTCAGATTTCCAGATCTTCAAGCTAATGCTTTAAGCACATAACTGTTTCTTTTTTCTCTTGGACATGCTCAGAGATACGTGAACTCTTCCATATGAGTAATCACAGCAGGGAAAGGTGATACATCTGCAGTGGAACATGGTACCTGGAAGACTGCCAGCAAATTCAACACTGGGGATTCTGGATGTCATTTATAAAAAGGAATTTAGGCTGTTGGACAAAGTTCCAGATTTTTCTTACTGTGGACTGCAACAAGATAGAGACTAAGCAAAGACACTGCTATGTAGAAATTGGGAATAGTGGGCGAAAGATAAAGACAGGGTCACCCTTTGAATGCACAAAACAGTGCACAGTCCACTACATTGATAACGACATTGAAAAAGAATTGGTAAGAAAATTTTGTTATATTCACTTTTTAATTTAAGGAACTATTAACATAATAAAATTAAAGTTTTATTATGGAAATTTTCAGAAGGTAAATGTCCATTTTTTTGGTTGTTTGGTTTTTAATATGCATGACAACTCCTGTGATCTATTTTAGAGAATAACTCAGCTTTGTGATCAAGTGAGAGTGTACCTTCTAAATGTTGCCATTCTTTTCAAGTAAAACCTTTCTTGAGTATCGATTCTAGGCCATATAACATTTCCACTAAACTTGGGTTCCTTCTTTTTCCCTGGCTCACAAGTGTTTTTTTCTTTTAAAATGAGTACAAGTGATAAATATACTATGAAACAAGAAAGTCTACTAGAATGACTTCCACAGCTTTCAAATGGATCCTTATCAGGCCCATTTGACTACAAGGCAAAATGTACTTCGCTGTTTACACCAAAGAATATAAATTTGAAGTTACAAACCAGTAGAAAAAAATGGAAAAAAATTTCCCCTCCTGCCTTTTATACACTCAGAGATTTATAAAAAGGAGAGGAATAAAGAAGGTGCTATTTCATTCTGAATGGAAAAAAAGCAGAATTAACTCAGGGTGGCTTCACTAATTACCCGCTGCAAAAGGAGTGGGAATTATATAGCCCTAGGAGCTTTCCAAGGCACAAAGCCTCGAAAAAAAAACATAGTAGTTCATTAGTCAGCCCCATAAGCTGGAACTAACAATCAGTTAGCTGGGACACAAAATTTAATGTTAATTGCTTATTTTGTTGCTTTTGTATTTTATCACTTAAATGGCATATGCTTAACCTGTTTTAAAGTAAACATCTCACATCTCCTAAAAATATTATCCTGTGGCTTAAATGGCTTCTGAAGGATCTATCCCAGCACAGTAGATCCCAAATCTGTCAGGCAGCTGGAGGGCAACTAAAATCCACCCTTCCAATCCTCTGCATCCTGGTAGATACAAGGTATATGGAAGAAGAAAAGGCAACTCAGTATTTCCGTTCAAAGCTTCAAGGGCAGTTTTGGAGATCCGGAGGAGTACCAAATATTAGCTTAGAACTGCGTGTTGGGTGATGGTGAGGAAACTTCCCAATAATTACAAGCACAATCCAAAAGGCATGAAAACACCAGTGCAGTGCCCCCATCTTTACCCATGGTAGGATAACCTGCTCCCCAGGGTATCAAGCAAGTGCAAAAGAAGTCTTCTTTTCTGGTACTGCTGTTGTGACTACAAGCAAGAAAGTTATTATTACAAAATAGTATCAATTCGATAGACCACATGCAGGAATTTAAAAATGATAGCTTTCATGGCATAAGGAACAAGGAATATTTAAGGAAGTCACACTTCCTCCTAGCCCTGTTTCAGGGTGGTACTTCTCCCCTGAGAAATAGCTTTGTTATTTACTATGGTTTTATGCAGAATGGGCCAAATGAAAATAAATAAATAAATAAATATGAAGGCTAATAGATGTTCAAATGCTATCTTCTGCCCCTTAAATCTGTTACTTTGTAACGGGGAAGACAGAAATCAGGCAACTGGCCCTATTAGGACCACCAGTGGAGACTGCAGAGCAGAAATGAAGAAAATCCTTTATCTGCTTTTTCCATTTCTGAAGCTGCATTAGCCATCTTCCATAACATTAGTAACAGTAAAAAGTGATGTCATGTTGCACTTCCTCCACCCTTCCATTCCCAGTATTCAGGGAGGATGCTCTGCTACTGGGAATTCACCAATTCGTTTTAGAAATCTGCCATCCCAAAGAGCTAAGCCCCACAATTTTCTATTTTTATCTCATTTGTGTCTGGAAAAGGAGGAAGATTCAGATACCATCTATATCTAGAGATGTCTCCCATGCAGTGTGTCAAAAATTCTCTAGGTTCCCAACCCTCCTTGACACAAAAAACTTCTATAGGTACAGAAGGAAGCTGATGCACATTTTCTGTCTGTTCTACATAATCCTTGCAACAGCTGCTGGTTTTGAGTGGAAACAAAAAGCTATTAGGTGTCTCTAAGTAAAACATAGAGGGAAAACCCAGAGCCAATCTTTAACAAGATACATTAGACAGCTAATCACGTTCTCTGAAAGCTATATAAGTAAATAGATGCAGAACAGGCTGAGCATTTGACCCTCACTCTGCGCATCTGTTTTTACACATTTTTGGGAAAACTCCAGAAAAAAAACCCAACTATGTGAGTCCGTCGAATCGTTTCTACCTTCCTAAGACAGTACCTTGATTTGGAATCTCTTTTTACTCAGCTTTAGAGGATCCTAAAGAAATTACAATATTATACTGCCACTGGGCAATATGGAATCAACATTGTGGCACCTTGTCCAGGCACGAGCATAACTACTGGCAATTGATTTGTAAACTTTTCGAACTGAGTTAAATGCTCTAATACAAGCTCTTTCTTTGCAGTCACACTTAGGACATGTTATTTCTAGTAGTGAAGTGTTCTGAGACAGAGTTTTACATGAAGACATCAGTTTTTTGGCCCCATTTGAAACAGCCGGCTGCACTTCTTAAATAAGGTCTTCCTACTCCTGATTCAGGATGAGTGCCACCTACTGACAGCAAGAACCGGTTTTATTTGCTTTGTTTTCGTCAAGAATTCTAACTGATGCTGATGCTGTTTCAGGCAGCTTTGCTTCAAGTCCAGATGGTGAAAATAAATCTCAAAAAAAGAAGCTGCATTTCAAAAATATCTGGAATGGTACATGCCAGATTCTCATTAAAACCCACCTGCCTGTGATGTTACTGACTCATGAAGGATTCCCTAGCATCACCAATCAAC